>VYZM01019476.1:30911-78602 GCA_013398915.1 Dromas ardeola | reverse complement strand
ATTCAAGTTATCTTAAAAAATATAATAAACCGCAACTTTAAATTGCTATGGATAGGCAGGATCACTAATTTATATGCAGAGAGGAACCTAGAAGCTTTGAGAAAAATCGTGCATAACTAAGATTAGTGCTGTTATAATTAAAATCTTTTCCAAAAGTATTATTACGGTTTACTTAAAGATATGTAAACATATCATAGGCTTTTTCCCCTTAAAAAAAAAAAGAGTCTATGTAAAGAGTGGAACATAAGGAATGCCTCTGTGTCTTGCTTGCTAAGCCATGGAGAATCTAAAAAAGTTGCATGTTAAAAGAGGCACTTACCAGGCTCAAAGAGGTTCTATTTCCCTGGGCATGTCAATCATTTAGTCTATTTATTGGAAGCTTCACTGAAAGACTATAATTTCTCCCTTAAGCCTCAGAGAACCTCTTTAAATAGTTTCTCTATCCATTTTCTGGCCAGTCTGAATACTTAAAAATCATCAAACTGCATGGATTTAATTATTATTTAAACTTTTTTTTTTCTTCATAACAACCCAAAGCGTTACTTACTCAAATCTTGCAGAACAATTGCATTACTAGAGTGGAAAAGAAGGTGGCGTGAAACCAAGGCTCTTGCTTCTCAAAATTATTTCAAGATTTAATGCAGTTTAACGTCAACATTTTTTGTTGTTTATACAGACACATGCTGCCTGAAACTGGTTTGGTAATACATGGGATATTGCCTATGGTTTAGCTGCGTCACCGGGCAGCCAAGGCTCCTGTATGATGTTTACAGATACTAAGTTGAAGAGAGTGTTGCAGAAAAAGAAAATAGACCTGGTTTTCACCACCAGGTATAAGAACTAATTTATTTTTATTTTTAAATATATCTTAAGCTAATATAGCAAGATAACCTGAAGTTAAAATAGAATTCCGAATAAACCTTTATGGAAGAAGACTTAATGCTCCAAAGTAGCTTTGAACGGATTTTTAGTTGCAAAGGCTTAATTAAAAATAATACAGACTCATTGACATGTGCATGCATTTTACAGTCAATTGGAACAACTGGTGGTGCTGGGACAAAGGAAGCCAGTCATCCTCTAGGTGCTGTACATTTCTTGGCTACCATTGCTGCTGGATGAATGCAATTTAGTTCCTACATGGAACCAGCCTTCTACTGCAGCACAGCATCTGGATTATATCAAGGCATGTGTTTTATTACTTTTCTTTGAGAAAAAAAATAATTAGGATATCCAGTGTTTTAAAGAAATATTAAGAATCCAAAATGAACACTGACAAGGCCAAAAACCTCTCTTGTCCTACCAGATCTACCAGTTCTACCATAACCTTTTCTCCATAGGACTGTGTTCCTTGTCCTGCATGAAAAAATGCATGTAGTCATGAAACAGGCACCTTGTGGGGAAAACAAAACATAACCATATTGACATTGACAATGCACATGGAGCATAGATATGCTCCAGGTAGCCTGGAACTCACTCATGCAGGTACAAGATTTCCAGGTGGATGCTTGGTCAATGCTGACTACTTTGCCATGCTGAAAAACCCTGACTGAGCTCCTTTTTCACCTTGACTAAGGTGCCTGAATGTGATCTAAGTAGTTCTCTGAGAAGTTCTACATTGCACTGAAGTGCAGAAATGCCTGCACTAGACATTCAAGACACAAGTTCAAAAAAATTAATTTTGTCACTCCCTTATTCATTAATGTTTTGTGTTGCACTGTGACTACTTTTAACAGAAATACGGCTACTTGCCATTCAAAAGCACGACTGCACCTTGCCTGAGTCTATCTAAGCAAGCTTTAAATCATTGAGATTGGATATGGCATGCAAGGTACTCATGGAAGAATGAATTATTCCAGCAAAGGCTAACTTCTAAATTTTTTTTTTACTCCTGGGCCAAGTTTTCCAGGCCACCCGGCTCTATGCATACACAGATTGTTTGTTACTGGCAGTGGAGAAAGCTGGTTCAAAGAAAGGCATTGTCAGCTTGAACTTTCAAGGTATATTCTGAATTTTGTGAATGGAAAAAAAAAAAAAGAGGGTTTCACAAACTATTCTTAAAAAAGAAATCAATGAGGTGAGAAATTTTATCAGATGGTCCTTGAGCTGCAGCATCAAAACAACATAAGAGGTATTTTCTATCATCTGAAGAATCCTAAATACAATACCAATGTGAGAAGAAAGCAATTTTGCACAGTGTTAGGAAAATGTTCAAAGGTATATATCTGGTTGCATTCCAGTTTTAGTCTTTATCAGAGACAGGTGCTACTGTTAATAGTGGTACCTATTACTAGACCTACATCTGTTGGCTGGTCCTTTTTTCTTTAAAGGGATTGTCTGCTTTTATAGTTGTATATGGAATTTGTTTGTAGGAATTCCTCCCTGTGGTACGGTATGGTCTTTACCCATATGCTACAAATACTCAAACACATATACCCAGAAAATACAAATATGAGAGCTGAGTTTGTTGTTTTCAAAATCAATGGCAAAGATAACTGGTGACAAACAAAAGAAATTGCCAGCCCCTCCTTGAATGGCGACAATCTCAGAAATATGGAAACATTTAGTAGTTTCATAATGAAAGAAATAAGCATTTTATGCTTCTGCCTTTGCTTAGCAGAACCACTCATTTCATGTCTGTAATGTGACCCAGTAATTACCCTAAAAGTTTCCAGTTGTGATCTAAAACGTTTGTGGGTAGCAAGTTTTAAAAATTAAATCTACAGCAAATGCCACACATTGGAAAGACAAAAACAGCTAAATTTGAACCACATTTATTCAGATGTTTCTGCTGATGTGTGGTGTGTAATGAGCCCCATAAATCTGTGCCGTGATAGTGCTACACTAAGGAATATTGTTTCTTGTATGCAGAAGGTAACATGAAACTATATCCATACTTCTAATCTCAGTTGGTTAATCACAGTAAACTGCATTTAAAAATCTATTTTTCCCTCCTCCTTAAGAAGGAAACCCTGTGTCCATATTCAAACAAATCATCTCATCTCAGTGGGAATTTTTCCTGCGTCCGGAATTCAGGAGACGGATCTCAGAGGAAGACCTGGGTTTTGCTCCAGATCCACCACAGACTTCCTGTGTGACCTTAAGCAAGTTATTTAGTCTGTCTGCAATCAATGTTGTTATACCTGTTTTATGAACGTATTCAGTTCCTCATCTGTAAATAAGAAGACCACTCTTCTTCTTTGCCCCCTGTTGTTACAATTGAAAATTGAGGTCTATCGTAATGGATTCAACACTTAAGTCTATAGAAGCACTTCTTTGAGGTTCACTGATTTTATACTACATAAGAATATGATTAAAACTGGAAAAGATGATAACTTTCTAAGATTGAGATCTTATACACATATATATGTTATCTATAATGGCAGAAGCTATGCGTCAGGATAGATGTAAAGTTACATGGCTGTATAAACAGACATGTTATTACCTATGTTCTGTTGAAAATGAAAAGCTACAGCTGAGGCAGTGATCTGTGAAACAAACTGAAGGAGTTTCAGGGTTGCATCCAGTTGCTCCAATTTAGATACTAAAACCATCTAGACCCTGAGCTAACCATTCTAGACTCCTTTTTCTACTCCTTATTCCTAGCTAGCCATTCTAGACTCCTAGTCTAAAGAAAAAGCATCCCAGTCTTAACATAGGTGTTTAAGGTAGGACAGATGGATTTCCCAGTAGTGGGGTGATTCATTTCAACCTAGTTGTCTAATTTTTGGGCATAGAAAATCAGGTAAGATCAACGCACTCCTGAAGTGGCTCTTCAATGGGAGTGTTACAGATTTGCTTTCAAAAGGCCCCAGTCAGAATAAACACCAATGAGCACATGCAAAACTCACTGAAGTTTAAAAAATATTCAGATGCAGTATCTTTTTCTTTTTTTCAGCATCAGTTTCAAACCAGATTGACAAATGCACAAGGAGCCAGATGAATTGCACAAGGATCGAAGTCCTTTTCTTTCAAGTGTTATACTGCATGATCTCTGTAGAGATATCCTGGCCCTTTAGAAATAATACACCAGAAGCAGTTTCATAAAACAATAGGTGTGTCAATTTGCTGGCTTTGCCACTGCTTTGTACATAGTTTGGCACATCTCTAATCTAGAAATCTTTCTAAAGCATCTATTCAACTTTCCTACTCTTCTGATGCATGTAATGGAAAAAGAAATGGAAGGCAAGCAAAAACATTCACTCAGCTATTTAGTACAAGAATGTCAGTGAATTAAAGAAATTCTTTCATCACACTACCTAGTTCGTTATGAATTGATATGTGTCTGGAAAGCCAATGACCTCCGAATACCTCTGAAGTAATAGCCCCACCTTGAGCGTTGACAGGGAGTCATGGTAGAAATCTGAGTAGTCGAACAAATCTCTTCCTGAGATCACCTGGGTTAGCACTCATCAGGTTCCAATCGCAGCAAAATTATGCCGTCTCTCATCTATCAGATAGTTTTTCCTATCGGGAACAGTCTATGTCAAGTTATCTACGGACCTTAAAACATCAGATAAGAAAGGTATGGCATTTCATTTAATCTCAGATTTTTTTACTTTTTTTTTTTTTTAATTACATAACTTAGTTTAAGAAATAGGGTTATGCTGATTTACAGCAGGTGATTTGCAATGTTTGCTCGAAACTCTTGCTTAGTCTTCTGAGGTACGTTGTTTATGATAACATATTCAACCATTTGTTTCACTGACGTGGGTGGAACATATGTTTTTTTTATATTATCATGGGTGCATCTCATTAGCCTAATGAGACTTGTAGTCATTTACAGTGGTCCTAAAATTGACTTTATCTGTAGCGAGATACATATGTATCTGTGTGTCTATGAGCAAGAAAGTGAAAAGGAGAAAAACAAAGGGAAGGTAAGATTCAATATCTTTCAAGTAAAAAGAAATTGTTAAATTAATTTAGAAAAAATCTTTTTTAGAGGGTAATAATGAAGGATTCTGGAAATAGATTTACACTTAATTTCTTACTATGCTACAGCTTCACTGTCTTACATCTTCAATTAAATCAAAGAAAGACGGGAGTACATCCATTCACAATTATGTCTATTATTGCTACCTTGGTGGATTAAGGTCATTCATACTTGGAATTTGCATAAGGATTCAAGAGTATCTGCTAACAAAAAAAAGTACTGAATTAACCAGAGAAAATGCCAACACACATATCTGTCCAAATTTCTGTGTACTGATTAACAAGAGACAATTTGTAACCATTTTCACACACTATTTTTAGAAACATTCTTCCACTGATTTACCATTGGTGTGATTTTTTTAAAATTTTTCTCCCTTTGGTAAACATTTCTGAGAAATAATTAGAGCGGTAAGAGCTTAAGAAACTGTCTGGCAAGCAAACTCATCCCTCACTACTTCTAAGGCAGACCAGATATCTAACTCAAGGCAAACCCAATTAATATGTATGCGGATTTTGGCAATAAGAAGGGAAAGGGAAAACTGATGAATTAATTGAAACAAACAAATCTTTGTGAGGCCTGTCTCAGGAAAAGTCTGAGTCAGCATGTAATTTTTTGTGTTGGGCACAAACAGGGGTATTATGCAAGATGGGAGGAAGGGGTTTTGTTGGGTTTGTTGTGTTTTGTTTTGTTTTTTTTAATATATAATGGAATATATATGTATATATGAAGGAGTCTTGGGTTCATTTTCTCCTCTGACACAAGACTTTCCTAATACTTGAAGTCTTCAACCTGTAAGGTGTTCTGCTAGAATACTTGAAGCAAATAAGACTCCAGACAGATACTTATCATTTACATGCACAAACAGATGCTGAACACAGTGTTTTAGCTTTGTGGCTCAGGTTTCTTTCCAACAGTTCTTTTCTACCCACACAGGTAGTGCATCGCTAAAGACAATTGTTTTGTCCTGTGCATGCATTCAGAAACTCTCATAGAGTTACCTCCATTTTTTATACATAGTTTTGGGAGAAATTTCCATAAAATTAAGTATATTCTAATACTTCCCAAATTTGAAAACTTTTGGATTCCATCCCTTATTTAGAGATGTAAACTAATGTATATCAAATTTCACCAGAGATGTAGACTTTTTTATGGCGAATTTGATCTTTCCAACAGTTTTTGTTTGGAGTTTTGGTTGGTTGGTTGGTTGGGGGTTTTGTGGTTGTTTTTTTCCCCCCCCTGAGTTCTCTTTCATGGACCTATATTCAAGATTCCCCTATAAACTTTCAGGAATACAGAACAGAACACAATGTTTAACTGTATTTATTGTTGGATTAAAACATAGTTCTGCTGTTTTTTTTAAGACAGGTAGCTAGTACCTGAAAGAACTTTTCCAGAAAATAGCAGAAATTTTAAGAGGCTATATTAATAACACCATATTTGAGAATATAGCCAAAATATAGAAATTTAGCAAGATTCTCTAAGTTTTCTTCTGATCTGTAACAAGCAAGGGTATAAATAAAAATACTACAATTCCTTAAGAAAAATAAATAATTTCCTGGCAGACATTGATGCTCAAGTGCATTTAACTCCTCATTTGATTTGAGGGGCGATCATGATGTTCAAATATGACCACTGTGATGAAGGGATGTATAAGTTGTTTGGGTTCCACCAAGAATTACAAATAAAATTGTGTAACAGCATCCTGAATGTTGGAAAAAGTAACACAAGTTACTGAAATGCTTATGATGCACTTCATTAGAGGCTTTTCAGAATATGATAAATAGGCATGTAAAAGATGCTCAAGCACAGTTGATTCTGCCTTTGAATCAGGGTCAGGGTGACATGTCTTCTTTCCCCTTCTGCTTTCTCTCTTTGCATGTTTTATACTAAACCTTACCTGTCTGTGGAGCCCCAGTGGAATAATTCACATGGATTGAATTGAACACATAAATAGTTGTTTGCAGGAGAACTAGGAAAAGTATTCATGGAGGTATTTAAATAGAGAGGGAGCCAGAGGTGAACAAAAACATAATTATTCCTCTGCTTCTCCTCTATAACTTTTAAAAAGAAGGAATTTTCTTTAAAATTTCAAAAAGATGTCTTTGGGCTGAAACTAAACTTTAATATTTTCAACATAAACAGTAATATTGCTGAGTGTTATGAGGAACTGAAAGAAAGGCCCATTGAGATAGTCTCAGCATTCGTATTTCTTGGTGCCTTCTATAATTATGATGGCTCCTTTGCCTGTCTCTTTCTTGAGTTAAAAACTCTCTCATGAGCCATTTGAATGATACTGGAAACCACAGCCAAGCAGTTCTGGGAACTGCAGTAAACATAAACTCTATTTTCTTTTTTTTTTTTCAAGAAATGTTGTAAATATTTTTTTCTATGTATAGAGAACATCTTAACTGCATAGCTACATGAAAGATCAGACTTGCTAAGAGCTATTCCAGTACATAATGAGGGAGTTTAAATACAGACACATATACAAAAATTATATAACTACTACATTATATGTAGCTTGTTGCAAAAGACTTATTTTAGACTTCTTGGGGAGAGTCAGTTACTTTAGGCTTATGGGTTTTTTTTGTGTGTGCACACACATGTGGAAGAGAAAGTTGATTTAGACACTGTGAAAAGTTTGTTAGCAGCTATGATGCGGATTCTGGAAAATATTAATTAATGTTTATTGCAGTATCAGGACATAAAAAGCTTTCATAGACTGAATGCACCTGTTTTACCAGGACAACACTGCCTCACAAATAAAAGAATGGTTTTGAAATATAGAATCATAGAATCATAGAATCACAGAATCATAGAATAGTTTGGGTTGCAAGGAACATTTAAAGGTATCTAGTCCAAGGCCTTCACCACGGGCACAGGCACCTTTCACTTGATCAGGTTGCTCAAAGCCCCGTAAATCTGGCTTTGAACACTTCCAGGGACAAACACTTCTCTGGGTAACCTGTCCAGTGTCTCACCACCTTCATCGTAAAAAATTTTTGCCTTATGTTCCATCTAAATACAACCTCTTTCAATTTAAAACTATTGACCCTTGTCCTGTCACTATGGGCCTTGGTAAAAAGTCTCTCTCCATCTTTCTTATAAGCCTCCTTTATATATTGAAAGGCCACAATAAGATCTCCCTGGATCCACTTTCTTTTCCACAGGCTGAACAATCCCAATTTTCTTGACCTTTCTTCATAGGAGAGGTGTTACAATAAAATAGAATATCCTTGACTGGATTTAACCTATGTGTTTGCAAAGGACAGCATTGTCCTTACCTTACACTTCTGGCTTGACGTCCATATGGGGAAAGACTTGGCCTTTACGTTTTATATAGGATCTACTAACAGAGAACCCTCTCCTAACTGAAATATAGAGACAAATCTGTTTTTTCTAGTGGGAGTGCAACTATGAAGAACTTTGGGAATTTCCATGTGATCAGACCTTTACCTAAAACCTGTTGAGGAATCTGCTATTAAATCATAAATTATGGAACGAATAAATCTAGTTCATTTATTTTTGTATGAGCTAAGTGGAAAGATGTGATGTGAATGGTGTGATTCTGGGAAATGTGTCCTTACTTCTAGCAGTAGTATCTGCATTTAAAAAACCTGAACCCACTCACATAAATTTGCACTTAAGTGGGTTTTTTTAAATGTTCCCTCATTTTTTTTCCTTTTTTTTTTTTTTTTTGATGCAGAACTCATTCAAAAGGAAAAATAAATCAGTGTGGAAAATATTTTTTTTGGATACCAACTGATAAGTATTAATGAAACTTCAAGTGGATGACAGCAGGCAGGCCTTACTTAATTCTGTCCTACATTTTCCTAATTCCCCACAGGTTCAGGCAGGCAGATGCAAGAGCCTTAGACAATACCATTAAACATCCCACAAAAATGAGGAATAACTTGCTGAGACTAGTATTGTCAGATTTCAGAGCCTGAAGCTATTGGAACAAGTGAGCGAGACAAAAAGGCCCCTGTAACCTGTAGTATCTGGGACATTTGAAGAATGCTGAACACTGAACGCTGAATGTTGAAGAACATAGTGGAAATATGATAGTTTACTATTCCTTCTTTTAAGTACTTTGAAGGACTTTACTTCTCAACTATTCTTCCAAACACTAAGGGAGACAAAGTCTTCAAGGAAACGATAAAAAATGAGCTATAGCAGATGAAGTTGTTTATTCAAAGTTTGAAATTCTTCTCCGACGACACAATTTTTCAGTAGCACCTGCTATTTTAGTGTTTCTCATTAGGTATCCAAGTTTGAAAAATTTTGCCGTCAAATTCAGGAGGTGAGTTATCTCCAAATGGGCTCCTCTTTCATGTAACCTGAATGTTTGTACTCTTGATTCCTTTGGATTTTAGTTATTTGATTTGTTTATCCTCCTTGTTGCAAAGCACATACTGCCCAGTGAGCACAGCAAATACAACAACTTTGAGCAGAATACATAGTTCACATGTTTCTGCAGTAACAATTTCTTTTTTTCTGTTTGTGTGTCCCTTTGCACATTTCAAAAGCAATCCCTGGCAAGAAAAATCCTACCAAGAAATTCTCTAGGGAACTTTCAAAGTGAAAGCACAAGACATTTTTGTACGTGCACTCAGAGCCAAGTTGGCCTTGCAAGGGCCCAAGAGATAAGCTGTCAGATCACTGACTCTATTATTACAGTAGGATGTACTTTTGGCCAAGGCAGTGTGTGGTATGCATTAGACACAAGATTTTCTGACCCTGTGACAGAAGCATGCCTTTGTCATTATTCTACACAAACAATCACCTTGCAGTTAACTGAGGAGAAAAGGGAGGAAAGAGTCAGGTAACTTGTAAGTACTGTCAACAGGCAGCTGTAAAGCTGGCTAGACTCAAAGCTACTGCTATTTCAAACATTATTCTCTGACATAATATTTGGATTGTATTTGCAGAAAACCTGAAGCTTGACCTCCATTTGCGTGCACACTGGCACTGACAAAAATGAGTAATTGATACAAGCATGAGTGCATACATCTTTGATTAACTAAAATTAAGATGCAGGAATAAAGGTACAAAAGCAAATGTTTTCAGTATAGTAACAGAAGTGGTAGAAAGAGGTGGGGCATCTGAAAGTACCATTTTCTTTCCAAATTCAAAACAGACAGAAAACAGTGAAGAAGATACTTTTCCACTGATGCCAGCATCCAGTTTTCCTCAAAATGGGAAGGATTTCATTAAAACATTTTAAAAACAGGACTGGAAACGGTGTGCAGTGTTACATCAAGGGCTGGTGTATTAGTTACACAACACACTTTTCTTACAGCATGAGGTTGTGTCTGCTGCTCATGGCTGGGTTGTATAACAACGTACAAATCTTGGCCATCCTAGCTCAGGCTGTGATGTGCAAGTTCATGTCTGAATTCCAAAAATTCATCTAAAGTTTTTACAAGCTTTTAATCTCTTTTTACTTGTTAGTAGTGTGCATATAAATAGTTATTTAAGTTCACGATTTCTCTGGGGCATTGCTTCTACTTGGAAGCCAAACTTCAGGAAAACTAGATTTAGGAAAGCCTCCATATGAGAGGCTTAGTATTTGCCCGTCTCTGTGGATTTCAGAAATATTTATTAAAATAAGATAGCTTGCATGTGATTTACTTTTCACCTTTTAAAATATGTCTATTTCACAATTAAAAACAATAAACAGTTTTCTTCTTATGATTTCTTTTGTTTTTCCAGTTTCTTTGGTATATTTTTCTCAGGTCTTCTAACTAGCACTTTGAATGTATTAATGCCATTGAATAAAATATCTTAAAGGCTGGGATTTTTTTTTATTTGACTCTATCACTAAAGATGCTTTCGAGAACATACAGTTACCCTGTAGTACTTGAGCCTGAGGCTTATGATGCAAGTAGCTGATTGTACTATGTGTATTATGTCAAAAGAACCACTTGTTAAAAGAAGGAGAAGAGATTGCTTTGAGCATAGGCAGAAATAGGATGTGGGGGAAAACCCACAAAAAAGGCAAGTATGAAAAAAACATATGAAAGGAAAGTTTCAGCTGGGATTCATGAGCTGAAGAAAGAGAATCAAGAGAAAAAAAAAGTGAGAACAATACTTTAGTGGAAGGCTAGGCTGAACTAGAAAGGTGAGGTGGAGAAGTCTGAATTCATTGTAGAAGAAGTGATGAAGCTAATGAAGTATTCTGAGGACTGTTAGATGTTATTAATCTTCCTTTTTCTATAATATAGTGGAATACAACCCCAACCTCAGAAAGTGTAAACAGTTTAAATAACTCTCTCAGAGTGGATAAAAATAGCTGATGGCAAAGAAAGAAGTTGCAGTCTTCCTAGCTCTATTAAAACATATGTCCACATTGAGCAGTGACTCAATAAACTGTACAATTTCCAAGTTAAGAAATTTGGTTAGACCAGCAGTTCTGAGAGTAACAAGTTGCAGTTTGTTTATTTGATTTTATTTAAAGGTGTTCTATCCTTCCTGTCACGCTTATGTCAAACAAGTCATTCCCAGCACAAGCAAATGCTCTTTATTATCAAGGGGACAGGTGTCCCAAATCTAAGCATAAATCAATGCTGAAGCAAAAAGAAAGGAGTTTACATTAGTACCCATAGAGCAACCAGGAATTGTGGAAGATTTAGGCCTTGTTCAAAGAGTTCATTCCACACAAATAGATCTCTGCAGATGCAGGCAATGCTGCCAATTTCAAAGGGGTTTTACATACAGAGCTGCCCACAGAAACATGCCACAGAATTAGGGACTTAAGAACTAGTCTTGTGTGCTGAAACAATCCTAGTCATTTGTCAACCAGAAGTGCCGCTAAAGGTCTGAAAAACACAACTTCCACATATCCAGTTCTGTCTTTATCACTGAACAATTGAAAGACTTTCTTTTCCCATTGTATGACTTCTATAATGAAACAACAGGATTTGTGGATGAGAGGAGGGCTGTTCTTTAGAAGTGCTTTTAATGCTGTCTCTCACAACATTCTTGTATCCCAGTTAGGAGGTTACAGATGGAATGGGTGAACAACGAGATTGGTAAAAAAACAGTTGGGTAATCAGGCTCAAAAAGTAGTTGTTAATGGGTCATATAATCTAGCTGGAGGCTGGTAACAAGTGGAGGATCTCAAGAGTCTATCACTGGACCTGTCCTGTTTAACATGCTTACCCAGGACCTGCAGGAGGCACTGGAGTGCCCTCTTGCAAGTTTGCAGATGACACCAAGCTGATGTGCTCGAGGCCAGGGTTGGCATCCAGATGGACCTAGAAGTGCTGGAGGAATGGGCCAAGAGGAGCCTTATGAAATTCATCAAGGCCAAAGCAAATCTCTGCACATGGAGGACAGAGTTCTTGCAACAATACAGGCTGGGAATTGACTGGCTGGGGAGCAGGTCTGCAGAAAAGACCCTGTGGGCCCTGGTGGGCAGTGAGATGCGCATGAGCCAGCAGTACCTTGGCAGCAGAGAGGAACAACAGACCCCTAGGCTGCATTAGCAGGAATAGAGACAGCACACTGAGGGAAGGGATTATTCCCCTCTACTCAGCACTCCTTAGACCACAGCTAGAGCACTGTGCCCAGTTTTGGGTCCCCCAGAATAAAACAGACACAGATAAACTGGAAGAAGTTCAGCACAGAGCCACCATGATGGCTGGAGACTGAAACACTCACCCAGTGGCAAGACGCTGAGGGAGAAGGGCTTGTTCAGCTTGGAGCAGGAGTGATTTCAAGCAGCCCAAGCAGCTGGCCCCCTGGCATCTATAAAGGGGCATCAAGAAGACAGAGCCAGGCTCTTCACAAACATGTGTGGTGGGAGAACAAGAAGCAACAGGCATAGACTGAATCAGGAGAGGTTCTGATTGTTTATAAGGAAAAGCCTGTATAAATAAAAGGAATACTTTTAACAGAGTTAGTAAAATGACAGTAAAGTAATGTGTGTGAAGGACTTCTGTGACTAACTATTCTTTAGACCCTCCCAAGAAAATTAACCCCTGGGCTCTTAGAAATGAAAAAGGCTTATAGAAACCAAAGCTAACTTGACTTGAAATTAAATCTCCAGGGATAACAGCACCATGTAGAATAACCTCAATTAACAAACCAGTAAACAAACTAATGTAGTCAAATATGTAACAGTCACTCAGAAAACTATTAGAAGGCATGGTGGAGAACAGACTGTTAGCTATTGTATATCATCTAAGAACATAGCTAGTTAATATTAACAGCATCACATATATATCAATATGATGCAAATAGAGTTAATCAATCAGCTTCTGAGTCATATGCTGCATCTATATAGATGGCTGATGACCTTATAGATTTTTTTACGGTTGGGATCATCTGTTTCTCTTTCAAAGCACTACCACAGCAATCTGTTTAAAGCCCCAGCACAAACATTGTTCGTTATCACACAATAAATTGTTTTAGTGGGTCAGATACAAAAAGCAGTAAGAGACAGATTTAATGAAGTAGAAGGAAGGAGATTGATAATGGGGAGAGAAATATTCATTCCCAGCATATAAGTGGGTATTTAATAACCATCTTTTTAAAGGTATTTTGTATCATCGTACCAAAACTGTACAATTGGGACATGCTGAGTGCAATTCCTTGCTAAAGTAGTGCCCATCTGTATTTTTTTGATTGCTTGTGTATCATGCATACGGTTCCAAAACACGCAGATGCATCATTAATTATTTCTGATAATGTAGAAGTGCTCAATTTTTCCACGTATTTTCCAAATACCTGACATGGCAGATTCCCAGAAGCTGAGAGCTTCAAATGGACAAAACAGATTATGTAGGGAAATAGGATGGAAGATAGTCACTGAGGTAAAAGGCGAAAAAGTAGGCAGGCATCCTGTTAAGTTCCAATTATTTCCTCTATCCTGCAGTTTGTTTCATGAACCTAAATTGACTAAAATAAAACAAGATCCCTTCTGTAGGAAGCTTCCAGTAAATTTGCATTTTAACATATATGCAGCAAAAAAAGTACATAGCTTCCCAGTTCAAAAATTTGTGAGTATTTTTGTTTGGATTGTTTTGGAGCTTTTTGCCTCTGATTTATGCACAACTTTCTGCAGAGAGGATATGTACAGGACATGTTTCTGCACTTCTAGAAATGAAAGAAGTTTAAAAAAAGGAGGGAAAATATGATGGTTCAGGCTGGGTTTCAATAAAGGAGGTGTGGAGATCATAGAGGGACACTAGGAGACGCAGTGTAAGCAGATACTCCTAAATGTCTTCTGTAGCCCATCACAAGCTGCAACGCACTTCAAATAATTAGTGTGAGCCATCTTATGCAGAAAGTGTCACAAGACCAAAACAATCTGGCCAGGAAGCTACCAGTCAAGAAACAAAAAAAGCTGACTTGGAACAAAAGCTGCATTACTTGCAAAGGATGCATTGGTAACTAACTCAGTGCCAAGAAGCAAAACTGAGATAATCTCAATTGAGGCTTTGACAAACAGATGAAAATACAAAGTGGGGATCAGCTGTCCATGCTAGATATTAATAAGTCCCTGACTGGATGGAAGAAATTAGTTTTGAGTGGGGAATAACCAACAGAAATAAGGTACTGGCCAAGGCACAGGACTGTGTTAAGGCACTGCCCTCGGGAGCCTGTGAAACAACCAAATTTCAGGTTCCTCTACAGGGAAACTTATAGTCTGGAAAAATCTCACATAGCACTGGTTTTGCTCATTTTTAGTACATGTTCATTTAAATTAATTCATCCTTTAACTGAGGAAATAGTATGGCTTTATATTTGCGCTTTGAAGCATCAGTCTAAGCCTAATTAGTTGTTTACCCACTCTGAACTCAATTTATTTAAGAACCAGCTGGCAAACAGATTGAACACCTGGGTTGTGGTTGGCCTCACTGATGAGCAGCAGCTAGCTTTGGTCAATGCCACCGGACTTTTAAAAGAGTGAAAAAGAAGACCCTGGGAACTACGAACCAGTCAGCCTCACCTCTGTGTCTGAAAAGATCATGGAACAGAATTTCCTGGAAGATATGTCAAAATATATAGAAGACAGGGAGGTGATTAGAGACAGCCAACATGACTTCACCAAAGCAAACCATGCCTGACTAATATAGTGTCCTTCTATAATGGAGTGACTGCATCTGTGGACAAAGGAAGAGTTATGGATGTCGTCTACCTAGACTTCTGTAAGGCCTTTGATATGGTTCCCTACAACATTCTTACCTCTAAATTGGAGAGATATTGGTTTGATGGATGGCCTGTTAGATGAGTAAGGAAATGGCTGGATGCCATGTCTAAAGAGTTACAGTCAATGGCTCAATGTCCAAATGGAAACCAATAATGAGTGGTGTCCCTCAAGGGCCTGCAGTGGGACCAATACTATTTAAGATCTTCCTCAACGACATAGACAGTGGGATTGAGTACACCTTCAGCTAGTTTGCAGATGACACCAAGCTGAGTTGTGCAGTCAGTTCACTTAAGGGAATGGATGCCATCCAGAGGGACCTTGACAGCCTTGATGGGTAGGCCCATGTGAACTTCATGAAGTTCAAAAAGGCCAAGTGCAGGGTCCTGCACCTGGACCAGGGCAATCCCCAATTTCAATACAGATTGAGGGACGAATTGATTGAGAGTATCCCTGAGGAGAAGGACCTGGGGATACTGATAAATAAACAGTTGAACATTAGCCAGCAATGTGGGCTTGCAGCCCAAAAAGCCAACCATATCCTGGACTTCATAAAAAGAAGTGTGGCCAGCAGGTTGAAGGAGGTGATTCTGCCCCTCTACTCCTCTCTCCTGAGACCCCACTTGGAGTACTGCGTCCAGTTCTGGAGTCCCCGGTACAGGAAAAGCATGGACTTATATGACCAGCTCCAGAGAAGGGACATGAAAATTATCAGAGGCTTGGCACACCTATTCTGTGAAGAAAGGCCGAGAGAGTTGGGATTGTTCAGTTTGGAGAAGGCGGCCCCGGGAAGACCTTATTGTGGCCTTTCAATATATAAAGGAGGCTTATAAGAAAGATTTAGAAAGATTTTTTGCCAAGGCCTGTAGTGACAGGACAAGGGTCAACAGTTTTAAACTGAAAGAGGGTATATTTAGATGGGACATAAGGCAGAAAATATTTACAATAAGGGTGGTGAGACATTGGAACAGGTTACCCAGAGAAGTTGTGGATGGCTCATCCCTGGAAGTGTGTAAGGTCAGGTTGGACAAGGCTTTGAGCAACCTGATCAAGTGAAAGATGCCCATAATCATGGCAGGGGTGATGATTTTTAGGTGGTTTAGATGATTTTTAAAGGTCCCTTATGATCCAAAACATTCTATGATCCTATGACTAGGAACAGCATTATCTGTGTAGAACAAAAAGGCTGCAGTGTGATTTTTCTTTGGTCTGCTTGACCCCTGGGAGTTCAGAGACTTGACCAGTAAGAATAGCAATGACCCTACAAATCAGATATAATAATCTTCATATAGCCAAGATCCACATACCTCTGGCAGTAAAGGCCGGAAGGAGCAATAAGAGTAATTCAGAGGCAGAAGATTACAAGGCTGACCTGAGCGTGCAGGTGGTCCTAGGAAGGGGTGGTGACCTGACCTTGGCTGGTCCAGCTGTTCCTTCACAGCCAAGGTCAGCGACTGCCCAGCAGTCAGCCACGCCAGCACAGCAACAAAATCAAACCTGATACCACCACATGAAAATGTCACTCCCAGCGACTATCCTTCCAAGCATGAGCTTTAGTTGGCTGGGATGGGTTCTTCAGTCCAGAATGGTTCCCTAAGGAGAGGTGGCTAAAAACATCTCATGACAAAGGAGTGGTTGCTAAGCTAGTTCTATATTAGCCTCCTTTAAAAGCAACAATCAAAATACCGTACAGCTTCTATAGAACAGGAAGATAAACATAGCAAATATCATTCGCAGTAGATATGTCTGAAGATTGCCTGAAAGAGAGGAATTGTTTTCAGATTTGCTACTTGGTTAGAAAGGCGATATTAACATTCAACCATGATGCAAGATCATGCCAGCATTGTTAAGCACATTAACAGACCTCAGCTGTTTTCTAACTATTTGGGAAAATTGTTTGGGTTTTTTGGTTTGAGTTTTTTGGTGTTTTTTTTTGTTTGGTTGGTTGGGTTTTTTTAACTCAAATCCATCTCCCAACCATAACTTGTGTTTGCTATTCTCTTCTTCCTGGGTCAGTTGTCCTAAAAAATATAATTCCTGAGAACTTGCTTTTTGCTTTGGCATTGACTTGTACTGACTCACCTCAGCAGAGAAAAACAGCCTGGCAGGACTGGTAGAAGGACCTGGAAATTACTTGGCAGCTTAAATGAAAGTCCTCTGTAAGTCACACTTGGCTATCAACTGTATGTCTGACACTGGTGATACAGGTCTAGACAAACTTATTATGTGCTGGCATTCCAAATCTGAGGTCATAACATCTGTCCGCCTTATACTGGCCATATTGCTCAATAAGACGAGCCTGAAACTGATTCTTAAAAAAACCTCTGTGTTTATGCCAGGAAATCATGTTTTGGGACTCAGTAAAACATATCTTTGAGAATGACCATATAATGGAAAATACACCTTCACAATGTTATTTGTGTTTTTATGAAGTAAGACAGACTAATCACTCTATTGCTTTTAAAACTGTGGACTATTGTACAGATTTCCAAGGCAAACCACAATGCACTCAGTGAGACACACTGAAAGTGTTGAATTAGTGTTCACTGTTGAGAAGAATGAGCTGAATCCCTCCTGCTGGAAAAAAATCTGCTTGGGAAGTTGTATGTAATACCTTTTGTGTGACATATATTGCAAGACAATAAATCTAGAGTAGCTCCTTTAACATCACTGAAGATCTACCTAAAATCCAGACTGTGAGTGACCAACATATCTATGTTTCAGTAGTGGCCAGAAAAAAACTTTGAGTATGATCACATTGAAATTTCTGCAGGACCTGAACTGTTTTCATGTCCTATGGTAGCGTCCAAGACATTACAGTGTCTGATTTTATATCGCAGTGGGATTTCACTATGAGTTAGCTTCCTAATCCAATGCACAGCTATCTCTGATTGTACAGGCCATTCTTTTCCACTTCAGTACAAAGCAAACGAAGTTAAATTGTCAACTTCACGCCTGGTAGAAGTTGCCAAATTTCCTTTCCAGCTCACAGTCATACTACATACACCCTAGAGGCTGGGTTACACCCTCACAGGAGTCCAGATTAGAGGGATTCATTACTTAACAATTTCTTATTTAAAATTAATTCCATTTGAACTCAAGCAGATTAGCTAAAAGTTAAACCAATGTACTTGTATGGCTTTCTGACTTTATCTTTACATACTACTTTTAATAGCAGGCATATATTTTGATTTGTACTTGTTCAAAAATGCTTAAAGGAGAGATATTTCTGTCTCCAGATAGCCTTTGCGAACATCAAGTTAATCAAAACTGAAAACATACTCTCAACAATTTTCTGTTCATATAATTCTCCCTTTTAAGGCATTGAAACAATCAAGCTACCACTCTATTCTAGCAAAACCAGTTACATTTTCAAATAGGTATGTGAGGATTTAAATGTTTTACTCCCACTGACTTAAACAGGGCTAAAGTAGCTAAACCCATATGTTGTGTTTTAAATACGTATCCCTTTTAGCTTGAGAAAGCTTATACACTGATTTAATAATGATGGCTACTAGGCATAGTAGCAAACATCATTAAAACCTCCTAGAATTTTCCAAGGAACATATGAGCACTCTTTACACGATTTTTTCATAGTTGGGGGGAGGAAACCTGAAATAACTATAAGAAAATCAAATTACTTCTTTTCAATGGAAAGCAGGAAGGAGTTTATTGGTTGTTGTTTGAACTGCAACTGATGTTAGGAGTCAGCTGAAACGTGGGCTACCACAACTGTTTGTCTCTATATAGAAATGCATCAGCGCACACCATACTAACTTGAGGTAGCGCAAAGGAGGGGTTTACAACACCTCATCTATACATTTCTCAAGGGACTCCCTACTCCCTTTGCTTATTATCTGTCAAACTGTGCTTTTGATGAGTTTTGGAGACCTCAAAACATACTAGAAGCATTTCTGCACAGAGAAAAACATTCTGGAAATTGTAGTTACCATCTCACAGCAGGCTCTGGTAGGCTGCAACACAGGTACTGATACAAATCTGTGAAGAGCACTTCCGTAAATTCATATCCATGATGCAAAAGCATTTTGAACAAAAAAATCCCAAGGTTTACAGAGCTGGATATTGCTGCTGAAAGCTATGAAAAAGGGAGGGGAAAGTGAGAAGAGTTTCTGAACATCCGAAAACAACCTTTCTCCAGCTACAAAGAGCTTCAGAACAGGGAGTTTATCTGAAGAACACAAACACATGAAGCTCTGTTTAGCATTTTATATGTCTATGTTTATTCATTTAATATGGACTGTTGTGCTCAGTGAGATGGGTGTATCTTGCATTAAAGACAAGTCACTGTAATGTTTTGGGAAAAGGCACGTTTAAGGTGTCAGGAAAAGGGAACAGACAGCCTTAATTATGAAGTCCAGAGCAGCTGGACTGTGACGTCCTATTTCTGGGAAGAAATCATAAACGGACAACCTGAGGCCAGGAAATGTATCGGATGGGCGCAGAACAGGGAGGGAGGGACGTCTCGGAGTACCTGGCTCAGTAGACTTGGAAGCAGCACAGCAATCTAGTGGATGGTGCGCAGAGGGAGTGTAAATGGGCTCACAAAGCTTCTCTTTCATTTTCCTTCTGGCTTGGCCAAGTTTTATCCCTAGCTCTATGTTACCAAAAAAAGATTGGCCTAGTTAGTCATCTTTAAAACTCAGCTGAGTATCGGTTAGATGACTTTGGAAGCTTCAGAGCTCATTATTTCTGAATACTTGGTGGCCTTTCAACATTAATACGTTCCATGTTATTAAGAAAAGGAGAGCTAAATTAGGCTTTTGAGGAAGCTTGATAAGTCCTTAATATTTCTATGAACATAATGCAAACACAAATGATTTGTCTGCTGCTTGGCTTGTGGTATTGAACAATAAAGAGTAAATTTATTTCAGGAACCAGGATTATGCCTTCTCCTCATCTTCGCTTTCTTGCCCATTCAGCAGCAAAAGCATTTACTCTTATTTAGTGTTGCAAAACTTTTCTGACTGATACTGTAGGCAAATATTTCCTTCGTTGTCTGGATGATTGATGATATATAAAAACATATTAATTATATGAAACATATTTAATAGTTTAAAATATATGTAATATTTCTGAAAACAGAAACTTGCAAAATTTAGCATGAAAAGCAAACAAGTTACAATCATAATAAACTTAGTATTAACATTTTTTCCGTTGTGGTGCGTAAGTTGATTCTTGTGGTTTTGATACTCTGCTGCCTTTTCTCATAGTATTATTTTGTCACTTCACTGAAGTTAATGGTTTGTCAATGATTCCAGTATAAACCTATATTTTCACTGTTTTCTAGCTCTGTGATAAATGGTATGGTATGAAACTTGATATCCTAGGTCTGTCTACAGTAGGAAGAAATTTATCTCCACTACATTTCCTTTAAATTTTATATTTTCAAGTTATAAAAAAGATATAAGAAGACTTGTCTGTGGTTTAAGAGTTTACTTTATAGGAAACAAAATAGTGACATGTTTAAGAAAAAGATAAATAATTTCATAACAGAAAATAATTATTTCTCCTGTAGTCCTAACAGTTGTTGCCACTAGTTGACTTGGTTTTTTAAAACTCTCCAAAATATTTCATTGTTAATAGTTCTGACTTTCTGGATAGTCCTCTTTTCCATACAAATGTCTTTCTGCTTGCTTATTTCTTCCCAAAGTGCAAGCATTAAGAACAATGAATTCTACAGTCTAAGTAGACAAAGTATATGACAGAAAATGTTTCTTTTTCCTAGTTTTGCTTTGTGCCTTCCTGTCTATGAAATAGTCCTCCCAGTGAAGACAGCTTAAAGTCTTTTCAAAGTGTTATTTCCTGAATGGCACTCCTTCCTTACCATCTTTGTTTGTTCATCAACAAAAAAAAAGAAAAGCAAAAAACAACCAAAACCAAACAAAGAACACTGTCTTCTTGGTAATAAAACACTGAAGACACATACATCATTTACACTTTTCTTGCCAGCAGTCACAGAAGAATGAAAATCACTTTTATTGGCATGACTAGAAAAGGCACAGAGAAAATTCAGTTTTAAACTGGACATTGAAACTTAATTCTCAGTGGCCTTACCATTCGGACAACATGTCAGTTTCCTAGAGATTCCGTAGCTTTCTGTTATTAGAGCTGTAAATATGTAGTCTCACTGGAGAACTGAGGCAAAACGTAGATCTTTTTTGCAAAAACTCCATGATCCTAAGGGACCTCTGGCAGCAGGACATGTACTTTAAAGGTTGAGGTCAGACTTACAAATTGGTTCTTGCGTATGTGGATGCACACACACCTACTCAAGTGAAAGAATGATCTTCGCATCCAGGAAAAAATACTTCTTTATCTGTCAATTACATTTTTGCAGTTTAATTAACATGGTTTTACTCTTTACTGCAGGCTATGCAAGCATGTCCTTAATAGTCTTTCCTCCAGACACAGTGATTTTGTCTTTTCTTTGTTTCATGACAGTACTGCAAACACCAACTTCAAGATTGTCACAAGACATAAATTACTGGTGAGAAATAGACTTTGTAGCACTAAAGCTCTTAAGTACTTTGAAAAGGAGTTCTTCCATCATAGTCTTATTGAACTGTTTCTTTGACAGTGTGGCTGTTAGCAGCTGGAGAACAGAAAGTGTGGATTACTGCTGGCAAGCCCACAATCAGGCATGCCTGACTGTGGTACCAATACATGACAGAAGAGAAATGGCTGTAGACACGGCTGCAGATTAGCAGAGAGTAGCGACGGTGCACCGAGAGGGAGGCAGGAGGTGGGAAAGCTCTGGAGCTGCCAAGAGTGATTCATTCATGGAGCCTGAAGTACTGTGAATCACACTTCAGCTTTGCCTTGTTTTTGGAAACCTGTAACTGGAAGCACCAGCCTAATACTGTTTTTATGGGCCTTTTGAAGTTATTGTTTTAGCAGGCCTGTTGCTCTGATGAAGAAATCTATTGAAGGCTCAATTATTTTGATTTTATTGACTCATCCAGTACATTTATAGATCTTTTTTTCCCAATCATGCCATTCTGAATTGACTGTATAATAGGATTTAGTTCATGAAATCATTTAGCTATTACAAATTGTTTGCTTTTGCTCACTTACAAATACTATTGTGCCATTTTTTTCACAGAAAGGCATTTATATAGTGAAGCCATCAAAAGGTCTGGCACGGCACATCATGGTTGCGCAAGCAAAGTTATTCTGTCAGATCACTCTAAGGCTGAGTTAGGTCTCCAGCACCAAATCTTGGCTTTGAATCTCATTTTGCTGACCATCTCTAAACCTGTTTGCTTTTTTTTTTTTACAAAGCCTTGAACTTGGGCTGTATAAAAAGTTGTCTTACCCACTGGTTTCAATCAAAAAGACTTTATCGTTACTTGATATTTTCTGCCCTAAATAAAAATGAGAATTACAAATTTTATTGAATTGCTAGGTTACTGAGACTCTCAAGGACAATGAAGCTTTGCATTTCAAGCAGGTTTTTATTTTGTCTAACTCATCTCCCTATATCTCTGACCAATACATATTTATACAAATCAAGGTTATACTACAAAGATATTCCTTTTATTACAAGAGGCTGTCAGGCATTCACATTGCAGCTAATGTTGTTATTTCTATACAAAATTACAGCTGTACTTCATAAAAATTTCCTTTTCTAGATCATTAAATATTCTCAAATATAAATCCCAATTATCTGAATTATTAAAAAGAGATAATTTCTCCGTTGTTTCAATCTCTATTTTTTCTTGGTATAAAACTCAATTTTTTTCCTAATTCACAACAATTAAGTAAAATCACACCCTCCTTATTCAGTTCAAAATTATAGCAACATCAAGGTTTTAACAACCAATTTAGAACACATTAAAAATAATATGGTGGAACTTACTTTGATGAGTAACTGCTGCGATATCTAATGAACCAGGATGTCAAATCAGACTCGGGATTTGAAGAGTCGTTTTTTACTTGCTTTTACCAAACAAAATCAAAGAAAAAAAAAAAGGGCCTTAACATTTTTCTCTGCATTGCAGATTGCATAATTTGCCTGCACAGTTCTCCTGTACAAGCAGTCATCGAGATCAAGAGGTTAATACAACTCAAAACAAGCTTGACAGCTTTATTGAGTCCTAAGAACATCTAAATAAGATAAAAAATATATGGGACATTCTTTCTTCTGATTAAGAGCATATATCTCATGTCTTCCTAAGTACTGGAAATAAAAGAAAAAGGGCTTTTTACTGTGGCAAATTATCTTTCAAATGTGTATTTGGTAGCGTCTTATGTCTTCCCCTGGGGCTTATAGCAAAAGCCACTGGAAAAGATCAGGTAATATACCAAAATGAATCACTGGTCCAGCACCCTGTAGAAACTTCTATTCTCCAAGCAACTGCTGAAGTTATAGGTTGAATCTCCAGATACAATAAATGATACAAAAATCTTAAAGACTGTTTAGAGATTACTGGCTGCCATCATTCTACTTTATGGCATTTCTAAAACAAATATTATTTGGATACTACCACTGAGAACTCAGTGTAATGTAAGAGTTACTGTGGAACTGGCTATATTAAAATGCATAGGCAGTGGGAAAGAAAACCTTTCAATTTAAGAATAAAACATTAATACAACCATTTTGTTGTGAATTACTTTGATATTTTGCAATGCCTTTACACCTGTAATACACTGAAAGAGCGTTTCTTTAGTTTATGGGGAAATGTGCCCTTCTTTCTTCCCTTTTGTTTGTGCTTCTGTGCATCTTTTATATATAGCAGAAACAGAATATAACCAACCTCTTAAAATGTAATTCTACCATACTTCAGCTTCCCTTAAATACAAATCCCACAGGTTGAGCACAAGCGCTGACAGAACGTCTTCGTTTTTTTCCAACACATGGATGTCGCCAGTACAGGAGAACCAGAGAGTTACATCTGGATCCATCTTGCTGATTAATGGATTTTTAACTTGAGGAATAATCTTAGCATGACAGGAGTGCAAAGGTTTGGTCTACCCTGCAGAATGCCTATTATCAGGAAAGTAGCATTAGGGAAGAAAAGTAATTGTCAAACTAAGCACATTCAATTCAGAATATGGATCTCACCTGCTATTCCACTGTTACGGTTTAGGGTAAACAGCATAGCATTTGCAAATGCTGGATTTCCTTACATTTGGTGCATGGTATAAAGCAAGATATTAGTAATACCCCACTCTTTTTTTGTTGAGTCTACTATCTTTAAAATGGATCCTGAGAGCTTTGTGACTACAGTTCTCCAACATGTCTGTCTCTGAGGCATATGTGCAACTTATCTGCCCTTATACATTATGCAAAACTTAGGAGAGAATTTGATTATATTTTTGATAGGCAAAATCTAGGAAAATGTAAATAACAAACCCAAACATACTCTTTCTCTTAACTGTTTTAGAAGTGGGTTATATTTTAAATGGTAAGTTATTGCATAATGTAAGTGGGGTGCCTTGTAGAAGGTCTGTCATTTACCCTTGTGTTCTAAATCCAAGTGTATCCTCACTCCCCAAAAAGCACCTGCTGGAGACAGCACTGCAGGATCCAAAATTAAATTGTCTTCCTCAACTGTAGCTGAGCAAGTTCCAGTCTGTGGGGATTTTAGACTAAGAGGTGATCTTGGAAAGGTTATTTAAGCTTGTATATCAGTAGAACTTCTCTCAGTCAATGAATCTTCTCCTGGACATAGGTTTCTGTGTTTGTCACAGAGGAGGACTAACTGGCATCAGAAGCTGATTGACATGCTTAGATGATCAGTTGCAGCCTCTGATGAGTCTGCATGTGAGTGACAGCAAAGAGGGGCCTCTCTTGAACTTTGTTGTAGGCAGCATTTTAGGGCTTGATATTGTTGGGTTCGTTGATCACCCTTTTGTCTGTTCCTTCTTTCCTACTTTTAGAGCTGTATTATGTTTTGCAGGAGTAAGAAAGCATTCATAATTACTTGTACTGTTCTTGATTTTCCTCTTAGTATATTACAGACTACAGATTACTGGTATATGCATCCCATCCCTTGGCAGAGGCATTGTGCCTAAACACCATTAGTATCAAGGAGAACCATTTGTCTCCTCACAAGAAAAAATAATAGAGGTCTTGGCATTCCTGGGGTTCAAGAAGTACTGCATAGCCAAGCTGTTAATTTAGAAAGTTTTCCTCCTTGGTTGCTTTATTTCATTTTGGTGATTCTAATGACCAGTTAGTAGCCCAATTCTAAAAACTAATGAATACAAGTGAAAATTTCCATAATACTTTGACTGAACATTTAGCTATTTAATACAAAAGTTTCTAAGTCATGCTATTTTTGGAGAACAGAAAAATCTTTCATTCCATATTCTATTCATTTCTTGAAAAATTGGACAAATAATCTGATCACGTACTAACTCTCCCCAAAAATCAAAAAAAGAAAACCGAAAAGTTTTATTGCTCTATTCCGCAACATCATTAATAAAAATTCATCTTTCCAAAGCATCTGGTAAACATAATTTTGTGCTTTCAATATATTGTTTGTAGAAGGATTCAAAAGAAATGTGAGGCTGCAAAAGGCTCTCTGGTCTCCAATCAGGCTACTGGAAACAATTATCCATCCATTACAAGTAACAGGCAATAAAAACCCACAAACAATGGACTCTTTAAATTTAAAATAACACATTATTTTAACAAAGAGTTTTATTGTTCAGGCTGTGAAAAGAAAACTCTTTAATGTTCTTATTTAACTCTGAGGAGATAAAAATGGCCTATATAAATAAAATAACAATAATCAAGTGATTAAAAAAATCAAAGACACCACAAAGATTACATTTTTATTTTAGGTATACAGTTAATTTATGGGCCTTCATGAAAGCCAATCAGACACTCCTACAACAAAAACTAGGAACATGAGGAATGATCATGAAGGTTTTTAGCCTATTTCTTTCAGCTCTGTAACTTCCCATAACGATCTGTAACACAGGGGCTAAGTATTTCCAAATAACACAGCAAATGTGTTTGTAAATAGTCTGGGGTCACTAAGTGGGGTGGGTTTTTCTGGGTTGGTTTGGATTTTTTGCAAGAATTTCTATGCCTTCACTACTCCACATTGTGCTACTGGCAATGTAGAAAAGTTAGAGAGAATTAAGGTCCTCTCTTTCCCACCTTTTATCTTGGTTTGGGCGATGTTTTACACAAAAGAGGAAACTTTAACATAATAAATATCTGTACTTACTTCCTAGAAGATCATTAAAAGTTTCTCTCTTGAAATTTAACACCAGTAAATATGTTTTATAATCTCTGAAACATCTGAGAAAAAATGTTTTAATTAAAATTGGTATTTAGTGGCCTTTTGACAGACAGAACTGTCACTCTAAAAAGAGATTAACAAAGGAATTATGGGGATTGCAGAGCACTCAGCAATTTTGTTATCTTGGCTCAATCCTCAGTGAATTAATTCATAAAGATGAACTTTCAAGGTATCTGTTTAAAGAGCATGATTCTGTACAGCTCTGCCCATCCTAACCAAGAATTGTGTGCTACATCCTGTTGCAATTGTATCTGTTGTGACCACCACAGCTCAAAACTAGGAAATGGCACCCTTTGTTCTTGCTATGGCAAACTGAACGTGACTGTTCAATACAAAGTAAAACTCACAAGGTACAAAGGAAGTTTGTGCGTTATGCAGGAAACCTATCTATCATAGATCTAATACATTATGTGCACGCAGATTTTCCTTTTCTCCTCAAAGATAAATTGCCGAGGAGGAATAATCATTTAACAAATGAAAACTTCATCCAAATCTGAATATGCTTTTTAAAAATCCTTTTTTTCATAGAGTTATTTCACTGTATGATGAGAATGAATATTACACATTCTGTTAAAAAAAAAAAAACAACAAACCAAAACAAAAAAGCCCTGTGCCCTATTACACAAGAACAATAGTGTTTTCCAAATAATTCTAAAGGAATACATTGCTAACTCTTACTGGTTTGAAATAATATGACCTAAGAGTGCAAACCTTTGCTCTAATTTAACAATGAAAGGAAAATCCATACATTTATGGTTTTGTAATGCATGGTGTGCTCCCATGCTGCTTTTATATTTTATGCCTATACTCTGCTAATCCATCTGTCCCTCCATAGCTGTAGTCTGGCACCAGCAGAATTATCTCTGAAAAGAATGTAAATTCCATAACGCAGCTGCAAGCACAAAGACACATGACTACTGTCAGACAAAATGACAAATGTTTACATTTTATGTCTCTAATTTCTGTGTAAGTAGTTCTTACCTTTCATTTTTGTGACCCGGCGAATGGGAGTGATTGTCTGTCATTGCAAACCTGCATGATTTGGGTATCTAAGGGGGAAGGACATATTGAAGTTGCATGCCCTTCTTTCAAATGCAGGCACAGCCATTGACACATACTTTTTTTGTATGTGTTTTGTTTTGTAACAGAGATTGGCTCTGTTAATTTGGCTGTGTGAAACTTTCCTTTCCATGAAGAGGGCTGTCAGCAGCATCATTAAAAAACAACTGTAAAGTTTCGTCCTTTTTTTTTTTTTTTATTTAAATGTTATACAAGGTGAAAGCAAAGTTTCAAAATATTTACTGCTCATCCACAGAGAAATCAAAATCTTACTAATTAGAGTTGCTGGGGGATGGGGGGAAGTATAGGCAATTGCTGTTTCTGATTAAAAGACTTAATCTTTCTGTACACTGATGGAAAAGTTTTCAGATGCTCCTATGAATTTTTTTAATCTTATGTATGCATCTTCAGCCTATTGCTTATTCAATCAACTCTATTGTTTATTCGTTATGAAACTGTTTCAGAAGAAAGTGAACTCCAGGTCTCTGTCCATATTCTAAATCAGCCAGAGAAAGATGCTGAGCATAACCTTCAGCATTTAGGTAAGTATCCTTATAACTAAGGTCTGAGCTACAACATAACTAACACATACAGTTGTGCCCATAACTGTGTCTCCCATGCCTGCAAAACAAGAGGGGAAGGGCAATCAAGCCACTTGAAAGTAAGTGTTTAAACACTTGATTCAGTTGCCTGAAGACAGATATCTATTGGCATTTGAAATGCTGTGTGGTATCTGAAACACCCAGGAAGGGCTGGCCAATATGATGCAGGAGGTCTGTGCCATAATGGACAGGCATTTGGAGAACAGAAAGGATATCCTAGGGCAAATTAAACGGCATTAGATGCCCCTCCCTAGGCAACTGAATCACTCAAGGCCCATAGCCTGAAGCTCTTCTGAGACAATGCAAGCCACCTATCCTAGTTCTTCATGAGTGATTAAGATGTTACATTAGCTAGAAATTTAGTTAGACCAGGAGTACGTGTTTGAAGAAAATCTCTCAGTCATCCCCGTTTACTGTGCACTGGTTTCCTGGCAGAGCAGCCTTCGAGACTGCTACCTGGATTCCGTGTGGAGGAAACTAAGACAAATGACACATTCCTGGAGGACACCTAAAACAACCCAACTGCTGATAAGCATCCAGTCTGTGGAACCAGAGTAGTGCTAAGCCTAAGTAAGAAATACTGAAATATATAGGGGTGGATGTTGGGACCTCAGCATCATCTGTTTCATTCTACAGATACAATTGCTTTGAGATGTACTAATTGCTAAAGTAGATATAACCTATTTATAGACTGTTCCTCTTCTATATACTGCTTTATATAGAAGCAATATACCATCTTCATACTAGCCTAACTAGTCTAACTGTTTCTATCAGAGAGATGTAAGGACTTCCAGGAGATGAGAGAGTCTCTATCCCCACTACCGAAGCTGGTCTCTGTGCAGACAGTACTGAAGAGCTTTGAGTGGAACAAGCTCTTATCTGCAAGGTGCCAAAGATGGGAATCCAGATGCTACCACAGCTCCTATACTGGATTGTACACGTATTCATCCATGAAACACTCCCAGAAAGACAGAGTGTCCATTTCCTCTGCCCAAGGTCCCTAAAGTCTACAAATTATCCAGGTTTCTGAAAATGAGTAGTCTGACTGCAGTCTGGCCATGGTTTCTCATTTCCATTTCTCCAACTGGTCCCATAGTGTGTTAGTAGATGCAGAGGGGTCTTTAAAAGGCTTTAATAAATGCATTAAGCAAGCTTCAAAAGGAATGAAAACTGCTTTGACCTAAAATATGCCACAGGGATAAAGAAACTGTGAAGACTCTGTAATCTAGTTCTTTACCATACTCAGTGTGTGCCCTAATTAATGACATTCTAGAAAAGGTAGGCAGCAGGTACATAATACAACATTTTTTTCAAGGTAATTAAACAGACTTCAGACAGTGTTGTACTTCAAACTGTATCATTGCAAAGGTATATGGGAAATAGAAAGCTCTCTTCCTGCAACAGAGTGTGAGTGCTTCTGAGCACATGCAGGCATCTAAATTTAAGCATTTAGGAGAGCTGTTGGAAAGTCTTAGAGAGTTAGGCAAACCTGAAAACAAGTCAGTCTGTACTGTTGTCTGATACTTTGTGGATTATAAGATTTTGTGGGATTTAGGAGGAGTAGATCTGGCCTAGGAGATGACTCCCATGAGGTTCTGTGACTAGACCTTGCTAATGTTTGTTAGAAACACCAACTTTTGTGAAGTTTCCACATTTGATAAAATTTTGTGTATTTTTTATCAATTTTGCTAAAAAGCTGCAAACAGCAATGCATGTAACACACACACAAATAAACTTTGAGAGCTAAGGAAATAGCTGTAGTTCATGGGCATGCTGAGGAATTCTTCCGGTATATCTTAGTCTTGATCCATATCAGTGTCAATGAAAGCTTGCCAGTGCCTTTACACAGGACACTGGATCAAACCTCAACCTGTTTTAAGCAGATGTGTACACTATTGCATATAGAAAAATATGATAATTATTCACAGATTCAGCAGAGGTTTGGAAGAATGAGGTGATTTTGTCTGTAACCTTTGAACCCAAATATCTGAAGCACAAAAGCTAATTTCATTGACATGTGTAATTGCTCTCTATATCTATCCTAATGTCTCTTTTATCTCAGACTCCAGTGCCAGGCTGCACTTTTGCTTCTCTGCTGTGGGAGAGGCTCAAATGGCAGGCTGTGACTCATGTTCCATTAAGCTCTGAATGGAGCCGCAGCTACTTGGAAAGGGTTTACAGCTGCTGTTTGATCCAACCCCAAAACTTATATTTGTGCTACATTGCCTTTGCTCACCAAATTAAATGTTCCTATGAAAAAAAAGTCATTATTGTATTATGAATGGCATATATTTCCAATTATTTTAAAGCACAGATGTTACTGTTCTAAATGTATGTATAAGTCTTAATGACATATTAAAGTAATGAGAAATTGCATATAACTCAAACTTTTTTTTTTTTTGTCATCCAACAGTTCATTAGAACATTTTTCAAGGGTCTGGACACACGATTTACTAAAAAGTTGTACGAACATATTGCAATATCAATATGAAATTTAATGTTTGGACATTCTCTTGTTTTATGCTCCACAGATCTTGCTTTCTTAATGTATACTATTCATTAATTTTGAATAAAGTATTCTATATTTTGACCCTTATAAACTGAAGGGATTAAATATTTAGATTTCCCAGAAAGCTGGTACTTCTAATTTCTGTCCAAGCACCTCTGAGTGGTTTTATAACCCTTTGACTATTTAGATACAATAAAACTTGTGAGATAATAGGCTAAGATTTGCAAATCGAACTGAAGTATCAATCCTCACTTATAATTAGAGCCGAAATTATGTGGTTTTTTTTTAAGCGAACATTTTAAAATGCATGTTGAGCACGGCACCCCTGATTTCCTCTAGGCAGGAAATAGAATACATTCAAATGTTTATCATAGAATCATAGAATCATAGGGTTGGAAGGGACCTCTGGAGATCATCTAGTCCAACCCCGCTGCCAGAGCAGGGCCACCTTAGAGCAGGTTGCACAGGAACGCGTCCAGGCGGGTTTTGAATGTCTCCAGAGATGGAGGCTCCACCACCTCTCTGGGCAGCCTGTTCCAGTGCGCTGCCACCCTCAAAGTACAGAAGTTCCTCCTCATGTTGAGATGGAACTTCCTACACTCAAGTTTGTGCCCATTACCTCTTGTCCTGTTGCCGGGCACCATTGAAAAGAGCCTGGCCCCATCCTCCTGACACCCACCCTTTAAGTATTTGTAAGCATTAATAATGTCACCCCTCAGCCGTCTCTTTTCCAGACTAAACAGACCCAATTCCCTCAGTCTTTCCTCATAAGAGAGGTGTTCCAGTCCCCTAATCATCTTGGTAGCCCTATGCTGCACCCTCTCCAGCAGTTCCCTGTCCTTCTTGAGCTGGGGAGCCCAGAACTGGACACAGTACTCCAGGTGTGGCCTCACCAAGGCAGAGTAGAGGGGGAGGATGACCTCCCTCGACCTGCTGGCCACACTCTTCTTGATGCACCCCAGGATGCCATTGGCCTTCTTGGCCACAAGGGCACATTGCTGGCTCATGGTCATCCTGTTGTCCACCAGGACTCCCAGGTCTCTTTCCACCGAGCTGCTCTCCAGCAGGTCAGCCCCCAACCTGTACTGGTGCAGGGGGTTATTCCTCCCCAGGGGCAGCACCCTACACTTGCCCTTATTGAATTTCATAAGGTTTCTCTCCGCCCAACTCTCCAGCCTGTCCAGGTCTCTCTGTATGGCGGCACAGCCTTCCGGTGTGTCAGCCACCCCCCCCAGCTTTGTGTCGTCAGCAAACTTGCTGAGGGTGCTCTCTATCCCCTTATCCAAGTCGTTGATGAATATATTGAAGAGGACTGGACCCAGTACTGACCCCTGGGGAACACCACTCCTCACTGATCTCCAACTGGACTCTGTGCCCCTAACCACGACCCTCTGAGCTCTGCCTTTCAACCAGTTTTCTATCCACCTTACTGTCCATTCATCTAACCCACTCTTCCTAAGCTTCCCTATGAGGGAAGCTCATATCACCCACTTATCACCCACTTCTGCTTACTTTGTTTCGGAAAGAGGTTTCAGAACCTCTGTATGACTATCTGGAAGCATGGAAGCAGCTGAGGTGGATAGCGCAAACATCTTCAAAACCTTACTGAGAAGATATCCAGTCTGGACAGCCAAGAGATGCTGTCCTTCAAGGGCCTTGCACAGCCATCAAAGAAAAAATTTTCCTAGAGCAAAACAGGTTCCATGAATCTTTTGAGGATGGATTAAACCCGCATAAATCAGATCAACCTTTGGCTGCTGCAAGCTATGCTGAATCTGTATCTGATGCTTTTTTTCAGCATCTCTTTAATTTGTATTCCTTCTTAAGGTTTATCTGGGTGTCGGTGCCCAGGCCCCACAGCGGGGGCTGCAGGGCGGCCTCTGTGAGGAGAGGCCGGGGCTGCCCCAAGCCGGACACAGCCGGTTCCAGCCGGCTCCAGCTGGTTGCAGCCGGACCTACTGCAGGACACAGCTGAGTTTACCAGCCAAGATGACATCACCTGTGGGGAAATGTATTTAAGAAAGGGTAAAAAAAAGGCTACACAGAAGTTGTGAGAGAGAGGAGTGAGGAAAACAGTGTGAGAAACGGCCCTGCAGGCACCAAGGTGGAGAAGAAGGAGGCGGAGGGGTGAAGTTGAACCTGGGAAAATGGGTGGGGGGAGGTGTTTTCATGCTTGTCTTTGTTTCGCACTATCCAAATCTATTTTAGTTGGCAATAAATCAAATTAATTTTACCCAAGTTGAGTCTGCTTATCACTTGTAAGTGATCTTCCTATGTTTATCTCAACCCATGAGCTTTTTCATCATCTTTTCTCCCCCTGTCCTGTTGAGGAGGGGGAGCGAGAGAGCAGCTGGGTGGGCATCAGACAGCTGGCCAAAGTCAACCCACCACAGTGTACACTGACCCATGAACATTCAAGTTAAAACCCTGCATCTTGCAAATGTCTTCCCAATATTTCTAACATAATTCAGCTTCTTAATTACATTGTAAATTGTAATTAATTATATTGTAAACATTGTTTAGTTATAGCAACATAATGTTAAGGGTGGATTCTGGCAAACAACGCAGGAACTACAGACACTGACAATTGTTATGCTCAGTGGTGGCCTACCTAATGCTGAGAGATAAAGAGATGATGAGGATGAGGACAAATCTTAAAAGCTGAGGGAATTCTCTCTATTAAATTTGCTAGAACTGTCTTCTACTCTTTGATACCTACAACTGGTTGAGACTCACTCTTTGTTTTTAGAAAAGAAGGGGAAATGCAAACAAATTTAAAAGAAAAACTATTCTGTCGGCTAGCAATGTCATATTGCAAAAACACATATCCTAATGCTACTCTACCAGTCAGTAAACCCCTCATTCCATTACATCTGGTTACAAATGCTCACAAACTCTCAGCATTTCAAAAATGTAAATTTAAACAATGTAGTTCCTATTTATGTCTAATAGCAACTACGACTGGATATACAAAAATGTCACTCCCCTCTACAATAGGTAAGATATTTTACTACCTGTCTTCTAACAGCTCATATCTACAATATTTAGGAAGTGTGAGAGTAGCATACTCACAAAATGGTAGCAATATACTATAAAAATGTGCTTTAGAACTCTTTTATGAGAGGTGAAAACTTGGATTACCCTTAGCTGTACCCTGGCAATTATTTGGAGAATAAAAGACTTGATGGAAATATACTTAATAAATGTAGAGCAGCTGCAAACATTGATTCATTTGTCTATCAAACGGTTGACTATAATCTTGTGTATTTTCTAACCTTCTTGAAATTTCTTCCTTCATTTTTAAACAACATACATATATTTCTATATGTGTATAACACATATGCTGGACCACAGTACAATGAGCTAAACTAAACTACTGGTCCTGAAGAGTGCCTATTCCACTATTGATTAGTGTCTTGAAGCAGCCTCATAAATTGCTGAATACAGACAAGAAGGCAAATTGCACTTTAGCTTGCACAAACACAGCTTAATGATTCTAAATCAGTGTTGAAATAATTTGCCTTGCTCATGATGTATGTGTTCTGAGAATGTCTCTTAGTGCACTGGCTTGAAAGAGAATGTATCAAAACAGTGTTATGAATACATCAGCTCGTTCTATGAAACAGAAATAACCTCAATTTTTTGACTACTGTATCTAGTTTTACGCAAAAAAAAAAAAAAAACCAAAAACAAAAAACTAGAGAAAATCTCTGAACAATCCAGGCTGCAGTTCTTGGAAACATAATTGATTACAATTTGTGGTGTTGATGTATTTTTTTTCTGCATATAGGAGTCCTGCATGCCAGCCTACATTGCCTGTGCCTCACCAGCTAGGGTAGGCATCTGCTCAGGGTGTAGGAGCTATGGATGAAAAAGCCAAACTTGACTAAGAACTTTGCTCCATCCAGCAGACACTGTGACACAGGACTTAGGAAAAACCCTTGTCTTTCTCAGGTAGTGGGTAGAGGCCAGGTAGCACACCCTATGGCACAGTAAATAGCACTAGATGCCTGTCTTTAGGAAATTAGGGGAGTATTCAGTTGTTTAAATGTATGGTTCTAGGACCATGATAGATAATGTGAGGTCTCCTAGCTGGCTTTCATCTACTGCTTCAGAGAGTACAAATCACCCATAAGATCTGAATAAGATCTAGTGTCTACACATTATTCTATACAGAAGTGGGCAGTGCCATTTCATATGTCCTACAACGTATACTATTGTATACACTATACTGTTCCAGAAAAGCACAAGTGTACCTCCAGTACTCTATGGATGCCTTGGATATCCCGTGACACCTCAAATGACACTAAACAGACATGAACCAGCAACTAAACACTGACTTTAGATTTATGTGAGGATGAATCCAATCTATCCTTTCCACCAAGGCTTAAGTATGAACTAGTACTGCAAGATTTAGGCTCTTCTGTGCCCCTATGAAAATGCAATATGAAGTGCTGAGGAAATCAACGGAGGATCTTCACAGCAAAAGGACAATAAAAAAAGAATTTTTAAAATCATGATTCTGATTTTAGCAACCCATGCACAGTTTCTGCATCATTTTAGGCCACTACTGGCCTTTAATGTACCTTACCATCAGTACTAACTAAACTATATTTAAGCCTTTAATTAAGATTAAAATAGTCTTAAAGTACAGAATTTGGGGAAAAAACCCAAGGCATACAGAAAAATCATGCCATTTCTTAAAAGATATGTTAATATTTATTCCTAAAAAAATTAATAAGGTGACTTTCTAATTTCCTCCTTTTGCATATAAATAAGAATATAGGTAAGTTAATGTTGAAAATCTCAAATTATGTGCCAAAGTAGATGCAAGTTCTTGTTATTTTTAGTGCCATCTTAGTTTCTTTTTTTGCCTTATTCAAACCTGCATTCTATTTTATCTTAATAAAATACAAAATTGTGCGAACAATCTAAACTTTACATATACAAAACATACCTGAGTGCTGTAGAATTATAATGATTACAGTTTCCATTTGTATCCTAGGTTGTTGGACATACCGATACACATCTAGGTATGCTGACATGCTTGAGTACTGCAAGCTATTATTTTTTCCAGAATGGCTTTCAAATGCCCCAATTTTGAGAATTTTTAAATCCAACAGAAATACTTAAAGGGGATAATCAATTAATTCATTTATGCAATTAACTGGTTAAGGCTGTTGCCATTATAGCAAATCGGCATTGCAAATCCCAGTTTTCACCAGGTCAGCAAATTGATCTCAGCTTGGATCTTTTGATTCTTGTTGATGGGATGCTTTAATGTTTTTCAGCTAAATACCAGGGTCATCTTGATCTCAAATTATGCGGTTATTTCCAAAGTACAAGCTGTTTCAAGAGAAGCCTAGCCTGTTTATTTACTGATGCATGTCCAGATGTGCTTTTCAGACTTTAAAGAACTGAATCAGAAGCAATTCAACTAAGTTCTACATGAATAATTTATCTTGTTCTTACACATTTTTAAGAGGAGAAGGGACTTTATATGTTAGCATTTTGCCAATGCAATAAAAAGCATTGCTAACTGGGACTTGTGTCATAAGTGTTTTGGTCACTGGGCTTGTCACGCTTGCACAATGGGTGCTTCATTATTCAGAGGTATGCCAGATTGTCAAAACTGACTGAGGAGGTCAGAAAATCTGTATGCCTGCTGATTTGTGAGTGCCATCAGTAATTTTCTTTCCCAGCTACTGCTGGATTTGGAGCAACCCTGACATTTTCAATATGGATTAAAATGCTCCAAATACCGATTGGTTCTCTGTTGTGAGATGATACATTTAGAAGATGGTTTATTTCTTTTGTGAGCTCATGTGCTGAACAGGTAAATATTGGTGCGTCCAAATTCACGACGTGAGGTAGGCCCTGAGGCTCCACATACAGTTTCAAGCACTCCCTTGTTAATGCCGCACACAAGGCTAATTGATGAGGCAAGGCTGGGGAGCCAAAGCCTGATTAGTTTCACCTAGTATTGTGCAATGTCTGTATGAAACTGTAAGTCACTGTTCAAGCAGGAAGAGATTGGCTGTCTGAGAAGGTAGGCGGTGTCATCTTGTACCACTGAAAACTTCCCGAGGACACAGAGAGCAGCACCCAGTCCTGGCCACCTGTTCAGGAAGAACAAATGGGGCAGGTACTGAAAGAAGAAGCTCCATAAAGAAAGGAATGAAAAACATTTCTTCTGAGAAGAGTATGTAAGAGCCTGGTTTCTCTAGCCTAACAAAATAAAAGCTGAAAGTTACATGACTGCTGCCTATAAATACAACAAGCAGGTAAGTACCAGGAAGGGACAAGAGTCACTTAAGTTTAAACACTAAGTTGTCACAAAACCAGAGCACAAAACCCATAATAAATTTAGAATACAAATTAGAAAGAGATTTCTAACTATTAAAGCAGGGATGTTCTGGAACAGCCTTTTAACAGGAGCATTAACACCTTTTCAGGTAGAACCTGTTAAGCTTATAGAGCTTGATAAATTCACGATGTGCCTGAGTAGCGATTAACTAACCAAAAATTTGATCACCAACTATAGCTCTTTTTCTGAGCATATATATTCAGAAAAGGATACTTCTTCCAAATACTGATGACTGTCTTTTACCAGGGGCACTAAAACTGGATGCAGTACTTTAGACGCAGTCTGATGAGAGCCAAGTAGAGAGGATAATCCCTTCCTTCAATCTACTGGTTTTGATCTTGTTAATGCATCCCAAGAGGCTTTTGTGACTCTCTGCTGCCAGGACACTGCTGGCTCATGCTCAGCTTGCTGCCCAGTATAACCCAAGGTCCCTTTCCACAGAGCTGCTCAGCTCTCAGTGCCCATCCTGTATCATTGCAAAGGGTTCCTCCTCCCCAAGTACAGGAATTTGCATGTTTCCTCTATGAATTTCCTAAGATTCCTGTTAGTCTGTTTCTCCAGCCTATCTAGGTCCCTCTGGAGGGTGGCCCTGTGCAGCGATTGAGAGACGGGACACAGCTTGATGCAAGCAAGGCGTCGATTTATTGTGTGCAACCATTCCTTTATATATACTTACATTGGCTACGTGTTTTAAACAGATTGGTCCTTTTGAATATACACTGCTCGCGCGGCTGCATCTGATTGGTCAGTGATATAATATCACACTAACAAACATATCTTATCTTTGAGGAGACAGTTCTTAACACCTTGTTTAGCCGGGCGCCTGGAACTTGCTTATCTCGATGTTGCAACATTTGTTAAGTTCCTGCCTTCAGGTTCTTGTTTAGTCCTTCTATGGTCATGACTACCTTCAGTTTCCCATGGTTTATGGCCTACAAGTCCCAACACATCCCCACCTATTAATTGAGCAGCACTCGGGGCTCTGCTCTTCAGGCCCCGTCCCACAGCCCTGACCTTGAGCATCTCAACTGGTCCTCCACAGTTTGGTGTCATCTACAGACTTGATCGGAGTGCACTCTGATGCTTCCTCCAGGTCACTGGCAAAGACTATAACAAGATATGTCCCAGGACAGACTGTGCAATACTCCCCTCATTACCAGCCTGCAGGTAGACAATGACGTTATCCACTGTCCTCTGAGCCTAGTCGTGGAATCAGGTTTTTACCCATGTGGTTGTCCACCCATCCAGACTGTAACATCCTAATTTGATACAACATCATGACTTGATTTTTGGTTCTACCTACCTAGCTCTCATTCCAGTTCTCTTGTTCAACAATGACTATTTGTAATATCTTGAAATTTGTAGAGAAACACTTTAAGGAATGATCAGTCTGGGGATCAGAGCTGCTTCCAATTTCAGAGTTGAAAATTAGTTTCTTCGGTGGGCAAAATGAAAAGACAACCTTACTGATAGGGTAATTTGTTTGAGTTGGGGAGAGTCCCAAGGTATGAGTTTCTCTTACCTCATGCTAGGCCTTTAAGAAGCAGCCAGTCATCCTGGACTCCCATAATAGCCAATGGACCGAAATAGGTTTCACTAGAGAGTGATACGTTTGATCTGGTTTAGACTTAGGAAGAAATAAATCATTCACTGGATACCCTTATTTCTCTCCATGGACCACAGACAGAGTTCTTTAAATGCCTGAATTAGGGCAGATTAATCTACTTCCCCATTACCTATATCACCCAGAAGTTCCTGATAGATGATCCCAATATTCTATCCCTCACTTATGATCTATATGAGCACATATTATGTATAAAGGGCCCAAGCCATGGTAGAGACCCATCATTTAATCGTGTCAAATAGAATATAAAAAGTTTCAAATTACATATAAACTAGTTGTAGCAGTAAAGATGCATTTTCACCTTTTGAAGAGAAAAATCTGAGCTGAAGGAGTGGGAATATAAATAAAGTGAACCTGAGTCATAATTGTACTTTATTCAGTTGCATGTTAGAATGATATGTTGCCACACACACTCTTTTTTCCCCGCTGCATATGATATAACTTGTTTGTGTATGTTCAGCTGAAGTTTCCACACAGTAATTCATTTAGCTACTCTGTTTCATTATTACTTTTATAAATATTGCTGTTAGCAATTTTTTGATCAAAATTAATGGTTGCCCTTCCTGAGGGCTCCTAGATGATGCTGTTTCAGATTAATTGTTTATTTTGTTAAAGAGGATTTACCAATTAAGAAATGCAGTAGAAAACAAGTTGCTGACTTTGTGAAAATATTCTGCAATGTTTATATAACAGGGAGAATGTTATCAATATTACTGTCATCTAAAGATCAGTGTAATCTATACATGGATTTCTGAACTCACAACCTTCTTGAACTATTCCAAAGTGCTAAGTTTTGTATTTACAACGTTGGCTTTGCTTAAAACCTTATTCAGAGTTCCCTATTGACTCAGGATATGCTTTTCACAGAATTTCTTCATTTATATCTTGTTTTGATTTGGGTTTCAGCCAGAAATAAAGCTGCTGTTACCTTACAGAATTAAGTTCATTACCTTCTCATGAAGAAAAGATAAGATACCTAAATACAACTTCTGTACAAGCAGATCAGTTCTTCCAGTCTACAGAAGTATTCTAGCATAACATTAGTAGACCAGGCATAATGTCTATACACATACCCTTGTGTTGGATTTTAATATGCTACATTGTATAGAGCTTTTGATAAGAATTTTGAGTAGAAGCATGTTGCACAACTGTCTAGCAGGGTGGAAATTGGGAATGAAAGACCCGCCAATGCAAAGAAATTCCCAGACACTGGTAGTAACGATGAGGAGCACATCTGAGTCATGTCTTGTAAAGAGAAAGCTGTTAATCTGTCTTTATCACTGATGCCCCAGAATAAACAACAGAAGAAATGTTCACATTCTGATTCCTTCCCTTGTATGAGAAGCTCAATATATAACAGAAAAAATGGCAAAACTTTCATTTTTAGTATTTACTGGGTTCTTTCTTTCTACTGAGCTGGCACAGCCTAACCTTGACATTCATCTTTTCCTGGCTATGAGCACAAAATACTTTAGCTGTGACACCAAGCACACAGTGGGGTAGAGATTCTATTACCATTACAGATTATACCACAGAAAACCTCAAGGGAGCCATATGTACTTCATACCAACCCTTTTTAATATCTCACAGTAATGCCATCCGAGTGACCATTCCTTTAATGACAAAGTTTGTGCATGCAGTGAAATTATACTCTAAAAGTAGTTTTGGAAGCCATAACTACCTCTTGAAGTGTCGCGCTCACTAGCTTGCTCCTTCGGTCAGAAAAAAAACAGCATAAATCTCCGGCATTTTTATTTAAAAAAATGTTATGAGGTGTAGAAAAAAGTTTGCTACAGAAATTATGGCTAAACTTAATTATCTCGTTGTTTAATCACTGGTGAGAACTTCATTTTGCAGACTGCCGCTGAAGATCATAAGCAAAATAAAAATCTACATTCAGACCTCTTTCTAGTCCTCATCTCCTCATTATGGCTAAACATTGGAGGCTCTTTTCTATCCTTTCATGGAAATAAACATGTCAAACTCTGTTTCTTATATCTGCAGCTTGATTATTTTGTCACTGATATATTCAGTCTTACCATGAACACAGCCACACATTAAGCAGCTATCAAAAACATTCTTCAAGCCCTCATCTTAGACTGCACATCTTTTCTATTATTTTATATAAGGGGATCTTATCAATGCTTATAAATATCTAAAGACTGGGTGTCAAGAGGATGGGGCCAGAGTCTTTTCAGTGGTGCCCAGCAACAGGACAAGGGGCAACAGGCAAAAGCTACAACACAGGAAATTCCATCTCAACATGAGGAAAAACTTTCATACTTTGAGGGTAACAGAGCACTGGAACAGGCTGCCCAGAGTGGTGGTGGAGTCTCCTTCTCTGGGGATATTCAAAACCCGCCAGGATGTGTTCCTGTCCAACCTGCTCTGGCAGGGGGTTGGACTAGATGATCTCCAGAGGTCCCTTCCAACCCCTACCATTCTGCAATCCTGTGATTCTATTGCCAGTTCTCCACATCTCCACTGCATTGAAGGAGGGGTATTTGTTTCTGCTCTCAAAGCTCTTTGCAATGTCTCCTGTCATTGCTGCCATTCATTCATTTTGTGGGAGCCTGCAATCATCTCATTTTGCCTGCCTTATTTGTAAACTTTTTAGCTTTCTTCCATGCTCCCTGTAAGCCTCCACAAATATTATTCTTTTTTTTTCCATCTTAAAAGCTCTCTACAACTGTAATACATATAAAATACTTATAGTTGCTAAACTCCCTATATGCCAAGGACAATATTGGATCACTGTTTACTCTGCTTCTCTGTTAACATGTATTCTGCCTTTCTTTTTCCATTTTGGGCAATAGGCTGTAAAGGTAGGGACACTGAAAGAGCTGTAGAGACCATCTATCTGTTCTGTGTTTCTGCACTGACAAGAACCACAGGGTCGTACTGTGCCTAGGGCTCTGAACAGTGTCATGATCATAAAAATTACAGCCAGCAACAGTGTTAGGAATTAAATGCAAACCAGTCTCTGTTTAAGTAACATTAATCCTAAAGACAAACAAATCATGATAAGTGATAGGAAAACATCCCGTATTCTATCCCTTCTGATTTTTCTTGCCTACATACCGAGGGAATTTTACCTATCTAGCAAAATTTTGCCTCTCAGGCAAAATACCTATACAGTATAATATCTCCATATGATAGAAAGAATTTTGAGAGCTATTTGTTTTGCTTTGTTTGCAAACCTGAATTTCTATATGTTCTTGAAAGAATAAAGGGGAAAACTCCAGAGCTTTATCAGTGTACAAAGCATAAGAATTAGCAGAGAAATCAATGGAGAATAAGAACAATTTCTGTTACTGAGTGCATTGAGGAGGTGTGTCTAATTGCCCAGACAGCAGGATGAAAGTGTTTCCCTTCTATACATATTAGAGATTAAATATTGTAATATTTATAGCAGCCCTTTTTTTACATGCCAGACTGCAGGCTGCCAGAAATAGTCTTTCAACAAGGAATATTATTAAACCTTTAATTTTTTTCCCTGCAACTATAATATTCTTCCCACAGAGGGAAATCTCTTTCTTCTCTGATACAGTGCGGCTAATCATTAGTTACTTTCCTTTTCAAAGCTGCAGACTCATTATAAAAATGTGAGTAGCTAGCACTTAGACTTCTAACTGAAAGCCACTTAAAGCCATTAGATCTATGAACCCTGAACTCCTGTGCACTCTTACCATTGTTAAGGTATAAAGAAACTGTCTTCTGGTGTTGGTAAGTATATCCACAAAGCTTCTTTGTGTCACACAGCATCCATTTTATATATAATTACATCTTATGAGAGGCAGGGAACATGAAATACTTGTAGAGAATAGAGCATCCAATATTTGCAAATTCTAAAAAAACAAGTGATAAAATTTTGCCCACCAAACTGTAGTGGTTTGGATGCCAATAACAATAAGTGCTTCTTTCTGTAGTCAATAAAGATTGACAGCAAGAATAAAATAAACCAATACAGAAGTGAAAGAAAGCAAAATAGTCAACATGAATAATATTGGTGAAGTTGAGAGTAAATGTGTCATTTTCTAGGTGCTTAGGCAAAAAAAAATATAAAAAATTAGCCATGTGAAACTGGGAGGCAAAAATTTTATAGTCCATTGTGCCAGGATATTGGTTAATTCTGCAGAATTCACAGTATTTTGGCAGAGTGGAAGATATTAAGTGGGGAGTGTAGCGAACCAGCCTTTTAGCAACTAAACCCAATTAACACCAAGATAAGATTTTGCATTAAGATTCCTTTTTCATTTAGAGGAAATAAATAAAATCTGTCTTGTATTCAAGTGTAACAGATACCATCACTGCATTTTACAAGCATTTCATTCTGTCAAGAGCGCGGTTTCTATTACAGTTACTTCCCTCTCAGATACTCTGGATAAGCCACTTGTAATCACTCTGTAGAATGTTTCGGTCCAAATCATCTCGGGATTACATGAAATTAAACATTATCCAGTTTAAGCTAACCCATTGCATTTGGACAGAAATTGTTACAAGGCAATGCAATGGTGCTGATCACTCACAGGATTCTTCTCGGGTAGAAACCTAATCCTGTTACAAACTTGTTCTCTTCTGCTGAAGGCCAGACGCAGTGAGGTTCATGTGTCCGGGCACCTCAGAGAGCACGAACTCCTCCCCATTTCCATCTGCCATTGTGGTGGATGAAGTGTTGTTGCCTTAAGTGTTTCACCACCCCACACTGCTACTGGACATTATCACCCCTTCTCAGCAGTTTGTATGTTGATTTTATATGTTACGGTGGTCAAAAGGAAGTCTTCTGTGTCAGTGCTGTAACAGGTGTGTCCTTTTGACAGTGAGTTTCTGCTTAGATTTTGAGACCCAACTTAATGTTAAGACTTACAAAAACATTCCTTCCATCCTAATCCAATGAATAAAGTGATTCCACAAGAAAGTAGGAAGTTAGTGATCGTAAACATGTAAGACCAAATAATGAATGCTGCATATGATATTCCACACAAAAAGCCCAGTGTAGGAAAGAATTGCATCAGATGTTTACATTGTAGAAGTGAGATCTAAGAAGAGTTAGAGAATGTATGTACATTAATTCCTTCCATTGACCTAAAAAAAATATATTTTTTGCCTCACAAGAGACAAGGCTCAGTGAGAACAAACATTGTAAGAAATGTGATGGATCCCCGCACAAAATGGACTTTATTCACTGGGCATCCAGCACAAAATTTCTCATAATTTTCCCCATTTCTGACAAATTTATTCAATAATATATGAAAGAGATTCTATTTCTGCAGGCTGCTGTCAGTGATCGAGCCTTATTTACCTTTTTCTGTCAAAGATCTTGCAAGCAGTGGAAGTAGCAATCAATGCAATTACCAATGCTGTTCTGTTGAGTTATAAAACTTCATTTTGGACACACCTTAAATGCACAATTCTATTTCAAAAAGAAAATTCCTCATATTGTGCATTGCTTCTCCTCTCCAATGTTATTTCATACTGTAGTTATTTCTGTCTAAATGTCCCATTTGTAGCTTATATTTCAAATAATTTTTCTGTTTTATAAATCCTGCTGTTGCTTTGTTGCGCAAATTTCCATTTTTTTTCCCTGTCACTGAGCTTATATTTATTCAATTATAATTCCATGGACTATGAAAAAACTCCATATTTAATTTTCTAAGTGTGTGGTTTCTCATTTTTCTCTGTGACCCACATGCAGATATAAGCACCATTTCATGCAACTTAATTTCTATCAGGCACGTGACTATACTTGAAGACCTCTGATTTACAGACAGCTGATCTCAACCTGTTGGTCATCCATTAAAAGAGAGGTTTCTGCTACATAAACTTTGGATATAGGAAGTGGAGTTTTTCAGAACTATTTAGGTTACTTCCAAAAACACTTCCTATCAGATGATGTAGGGGGTTGTCCTTTTTATCATCTTGATGCTTGTGAAAACTCTGCTTGTTGGTTGCTTTGTTTCTGGCTTTATATAGTATCACATACTGGGATTCTATTTTTTCTTTCAAGAACAAAAAAAACAAAGGAATGTTATCTTGTCCTTTATGAATTCAGTAATGTGACATTCAATAATTAATAGGGCTGCTTCCATACCATTTACCATTTTTTTCCAAAAAAACCCAACACCATTATGATAATTCCTGGTTATTCTGACAAACAAATCATTTAAATATTCATGGAAATAGGTGAAAAGATATAATCCTTCTCTGTAAAGAGGAATCTCACTATTGCACCTCTAAGAGATACTTCTGGCCTTTTTCATCGTTAACATTACATACAGCTCAATCTTTTCTTGACTGGTGCAATGGTGAGTGCGAATGTAGCGGCCAGCACTGCTGAAGCCTGTCGATTAGAATTTATCTGAGCAGCCCAAAGGAATGCAGAGCAGAGAACATTTTTCTGCTGAGCTACACAGGAACACTTTGCAGCTCCGCTTAGTTCTTCCTGCTGATTGCTGCGTAAAAGCTAACCAGCTGGAGAGCAAACCACTCCACAAGGACAGACAGCAGCGACTTGGACCTGTGGTGTGTGGATGCCTGCAATAAACTATCACCCTTCCGAGCACTCTTTTAAACAGAAGTGACCTGCTGCTTAAGGAAAGGAGCTTGCTCTCTCCTGACTTTTCCTCATTAAAGAAACAGTTCAGCACAGGATTGGGTTTTTTTGGTCCAAAGAGTCATAGATAATGGTTCTCTATTCACAGCTCATTCATATAGTCACCTCCGGTTCCCAGACTGGCTCTGGTCACAATGATGCAATATCTGTCAATAATAAGAAAGAAAAATTTTTACTGCTTGCATTTTTCAGAGGAAGGGACATCATTAGGCTTTTTGAACCCACTCATAGAGATAAACCTGGCTCCTTCCCCACCACCACCACCTCAAAAGCTGACTTGTGCGTACACACGTGTTGTAGAGTCAGTGGTTATTACTTCTGCAGGTCGTTCTAAACTCAGAAACGTAGTGAACACAGAAGAAATTAAACCAAATTGATGGTGACCTGAGACATGAGAGCAACCAGTTAATCAGGAGATGAGCTTGGCATGGAGCCAGATAAGTAAATTAAATGGAACAAAGGCTGGATCGGATAACACAGAGAGAAAATAAAGAACATAAATTAGCAGCGTTCCCCACTGGACTGAATAATCCAAAAGTCTTGAGACTATAATGGTGAATGGTCATGTAATTTTAAGGCTGCTTTGTAATACACAAGTGCACAGGGATAGAATTAAAGTAGTGACATTCTTCTGTTTCAAGAATTACGCTTTTTTAGTTTTCATGTTTTTTTAATGTGGTAGGATTTGTTTGGAGATTTTGTATATAATTTATATGAATCTCAGTAACTTATCAATTTATAATCTTGGTGCAGAGAGATCAGAATAATAAACTGCAAATCATTTCCAAACTAGCACCGTTGGCATTCATCCATTTTTCCTCCAAATACCTCCTCAGATATCCCTTCTTCCATAGAAATCATAAATACTAACTTATTCAACTATTTCTTTCAAAGAATAACTTCCGGATCTCTAATAGAATGAGCATTTTATGACCATACTATTCTGAAAAATGCTGATGTGTAATCAATAAATGCATTAAAATTTGGTATACAAACATATCTGCAATTGGTATTCACTCAAGTGAAATTTTAGCAGAGTATGAATCTGTTGGCTGGATCTTGGAAAGCTGAGTTGAACGGTTCTGTGTTTTCTGATCCATTCATGCTAAGTTGAAACTACAAAATAATCTATTATTAGATATCTTACTAATTTTTGGTGATAGTCCTTATCAGCCTGGAAAATTCATCTGTAAACATTACCAAAGAAAACAATCCAATATATCCTGGGATCTTCCTGGTACATTTTATTCCACACAAGCCTGAAGTTGTCGAACCATTTTACAGCAGCAACATTTTCATTCCAAGATACAGGGTCATATAATTAGGTTCCCAAATGATAAGGAATTAAAGATAAAGCAATCCCCAAACTTACTGCTGTAAACATAAAATGGATGACTTTAAGTTTCAGGTTGGAAGGTTTGAGTGATTTCTTGATTTGGTTCCATCAGTTTACCTGTTTCTACTTGGAAACTTCACTTAAGAGTGCAAAACATCAGTTACTCATGGACAAGCAATAACTCTTAAAAAGGAAAGTGTAGGCATAAGATCAGTTGCAAGCTCAACTTCAAGATTCAGCAAATTCCCTTTCTCCCATAATATTGCACCCTTGCAGTAAGCCATAGAGTGCAGAGGGGAAGCTCTGACTCTCAGCAATATTTTTCCAGATCAAGAGGTATTCAGCATTCAGTCGGACCAGCGTCTATTTTAGATTATGAAAAGCGCAAGAAGAAAAGTTAAGTTTTGCTGCATCTCTCTCTCCTGGTAGGATTTCCTGAAAATAAAATTGTCTTTAAAATCCTGCAGACATTATGGAGATCTTAATATTAGATGGATGATCCTCTAGAGACCTCTGAATGCCGTAGCAACAAAATACTAAAAAGTAGATCCAGAAGAGGATGGTGTCTAATAGAGGTGACTCCAGAATCCAGTCCAATTTTCTCTCCTTTCTTGCGGGGAGTCTCAGGAATTAAAAAAAAACCAAACTGACTAATGCTTTTAAAATACGTAATAGCAATTAGTAGAGGGACTATAACGAAGGTTTTTTATTGCAGTATCTTTGAGTTGTCACTATAATAGAGTAACGAGAGTCATTTTGGAATACTTAAATCATATCAAATTAATATGTTAATCCTAACATTTTACTAAAGTTTGTGTTTGCATTAATATATCTTGCAGAAACACTGTCATGTGGCTACTTTCGTTTATTCCTTTTATCTGTGTTATAACACTGCTTTTATTCATAGTGAGAGGCACCATACAATCTGAAGAGTCCTCGACGTGCACATTGAAACAGAAAGATGTGTTCAGAAGCAATCTCACTGATTCACTGTCCACTTGAGACTGAAAAAATTAGCCAATTCAAATATATTTTATAATTTTATCGAGAGGGGATTTTTTTTTTCCATATCAGCATTTGCTTGGCTGTTCTTACAAAGATGAGAACTAGTTGGAGAGTACCAAGTTGAACCCAAAATAATCAGAGGTTAATGAACCCATAATCCACAATGGAAGACTGAACGAACAAGAGTTATTTAGCATAAACTGAAAAAAAA
>VYZM01019476.1:0-30829 GCA_013398915.1 Dromas ardeola | reverse complement strand
GATCGCTTGGGTTACCTGAATTCCCTCTCTGGTAAGGGTCTAGTTTATAGTCCAATATGCTTTTAACAAATCTCTTTACTGGATTTCTCAAATGGAGGTATCAAGCTTAACATAAAATTATATATAATATTTTACATATATACATTATATACATGGATATACATTACATTATATACGTGGATATGCATAATGTACCTGCACCTATATAAACAACAGTTGATTAGTTTCAGAGTACTTAAAATATGATCTCAAGATTTTAGCAATGTAGCAAACATCTTCAGTATTCACTAGATAACCATTGATAAAACTCTCTAATATTTTATCAGAATTAAAATTCTTAACACTTCTGCAGTATAGACTATCTATGGATTTTGAAACACTTAAAACATAATTAAGCAGTATAGAATCCCATGAGTAAAGAAACATTATTGTCTCTGTTTTACAAATGAGAAAGATTAGATGGATTGATCAAGAAGGAATCCTACAAGAAAATACCGAGTTGATTTCTATTATCTTCGTCAATTACTAGACAAGTGAGGGAAGGTTGTTACAGAGATGTTTCAAGAAAAAGGAAAGATGAGAATATATACTAAAGATCATATGTGAAATTCATAGCAAAATTAGGACAAAGAGTAAAAATATAAAGGTGTTTGATTTTTTCCCAAGGTTGGAGGTAATATGTAAGCTTTTTGTTCAGCAGCATACTTTGGAAAATTCTTCACTTTAAGCACGTAAAAGATTTGTGTGGTGACAATAAACTAAACAAGTGGGTAAATATATTACTTAAACTGCAACATTTTTAAAAAGTAGAACTCCACATCTAAATGCTGAATCTAGTGCTGTAAAGAGAAACCATAAAAGCCAAAGAAAAAAGGAGGAAAAGATCTTTTCAAATTTCAAGACTTTATCACACCTGCAAAAAAGCGAAGTCGCTAATCCTCCAGATGTATGTTTGTATACATACATATAAGTTTACGTATGTTCCTCCAAATATATGCTTTATCTCCACTGTGGTAAAACCAGTGTCTAAGATGCCACACATCGTGGCCCACTGATAAGGATTCGGGATACGATAAAAGACTGTAGCAAACTTCTCCACTGCTTTACAGAGTGTGCAGTAAAAGACACTGATGTCCACTGTGGGTAAAACCAAGTTCAACTGATACCTTACAGGTATGCACTGGAGTAAATAAATCAGTGTGCATAAAGTGGAAAACAATGCCAAAAGGAAGGGGGCATGGCTTGGTTTTCTCTCATGGCCTACTCCTCCTTCCCTTTAACACTGGCTGAGATTCACTTCTCTCCTGTCAGTTTTGCACCACCACGGTGCTGTGCTGATCCTTGTAAATTCTCTTGTAATTTGGCGCATTGAATAAATAAGTGAAACAGCCTTTGGCATACAACCTTCACTTTATTTAGTAAGATTTTTTTTTATTATTATTTCTTGGTAATAATCTAGATCCTTCTTTCAATTACCATGTAGAATCAGTGAAGCACAACCAGTGTTTCATTCATGATCAGTGAGAAAATAGGTGGCTAATATGTATGAATAAAGGAGAAAAAAAAAAAATCTTTGAATAGAGTTCTTGATGATCTTGCTATGACAAAAAGAAAAAAAAAAATGAACTCAATCAAGGATAATGTGAAAGGGGGAAGGCTGCATTACAGTGTTGTGGGTGTCTCTGTTCCATTTTAATCTTTGTATAGAAGTATTTCTACCCAGTCACCCACTATTTCAAGAATCTTCTACGTTAATGATACCATTTCCTTCCCGTTCAGTTTTTAGAACTTTCATAAATGCTTGTACTTCTGATTCTCTTTCTTTCGACTTGAGTTTTATTGTGAATCTCACAGAGGATCCTTAGTCAGGAATAATGATTATTTTAATATGTATTTACTTAGATATCACAGTTGATTCTTCAATAGCATCAGTCAAAAGCACTTACATGCAGCAAATTGTGCGAGTATTCTGTTTCTACTGCTGGCTGTTATAATATCTCTTCCACATAAACGCATGCCAGTGATTTTTTTTCCCCAGCTCAAAGAGTCAACATATTTTCTCTCATCTTCTTTCTCTGTTTCTGAGCCAAAACTCTGAGGAGGCTCATTCCACAGATAACTTGGTCAAACCCACTACCAGCAAGACTGGGCACAACTTCCTACTCTTTAGTACAGATACAACTAATCATGAATTGTACCATTGAACTTGGAGCAAAAGTACACTTATTTCCGGAAACAATAATGAATTTCATGGGTCCATATTACAGAGAGAGTATAGTCAGTCCCAAAATATGATCGTAACTTACTTAAGAGAGGGCTTTCATGGTTAATGACCTACTGAGATTGGCATTTTGTGCTTCCTTCCATTCATATGATGTGTGGTCACGAATATAAGGCATTGCCCTCATATCAGTGTAGGTTTTTTCACATTCCTACAGAGGAATGTGAATGTTTGCCCATCTTTCTGTCTGGTGAACTGTATTTCTTTTTTTTTTTTTTTCATACCTCCCAAATTATACATTCTTAGGCCTCACCACAGAATTAGTAAGAGCTTTGTAGCATGAACATGCCATTTGAAAACATTTAGTCACAGACTAGACAGATATTGACTGAACCACATGGGTTCAAAATTAAGAAAAACTCAAAAAAAATCATACTAAAAAAAAAGAAAAAGAAAGCAACCTTCTCAAATATGCCTGTAACTGCAGTCAATCTCCTAAAATTCAGGAGGAAACTCAGGACTGAGGGACAAACAAAGCCTAGAGTTTTTAGTCAGACACCGACTACCTTCCCACCAAAAGATTTTGAAGTGAGATCTTCACAGAGTTGTATTTCTACTTGGGCCTCTTTCCTGGGAGCTGCACATTGAATAACGTCTCAAAGCTTAAGTTTTATTTTTATTCACGTCCTCCTAGTTGCTGTTACTAACACAGATTGGAGCAAAATTTTCATGACTATAGTGATTTCATAATAAATGCTTTTTAGGAGGCACAGGCTTGTTTCAACATACAGAAGGTTTACACCATATCTTTTTATTCTTTTTTTAACTATCCTTTCTCAGTTCCATCAGAACTCCCCCTCTTTCTTCCTGTTTTTCCGTCTCCATACCTTCCTGTGTGGCAACAGTTTAATGTACAGAATAGCTGAACACTGATGTACCAGTGAGGATGGAGCAACAGCGGATAATGTTCTGTGCAGCATGTATTTTCCGTTAACAGTTTGGGAACTAAATATAAAGTTGTCTAAATTCAGCAGCTCTTCATAGCATGTAGAGTTAAAGGCTCTGTGCATATGCAACATGAGTGATGAACAAGGATCCATGAATGCTTTCTTTGTGCTAGCCATAAATCTGCTATATAAGCTGCTGCAAAGTGTAGTTAAGACAAAATATTCTTTTAAGAGCTGAAACTTGTCTGTCCTCCCCTTCCCCCAATTTTAATCTGGGAAGAAAACTTGTTAGGTTTATGATGTACATCTGAGATCATTGAGTGATTACCGCCACCTAGTTCATTCTCCATGCAATGAGTTATACACAATTAGTAGAAATGAAGGGCCAAGTCCTCAGATGATGTATCTGACAGGACATAATAAAAATGATTAGGCCATGCCATCCCTTTTGCCCTAAGGGAAACTTGTTTTCTCCCATACATGTTTTTGTTGTTTATCTAATATTCTTTTAAAAGCCTCAGAAGGCATATTGCCAATGACGGTTACCCCTCCAATCAACGTACCCTCTTGCCTAAGACATACTCACATTTATCCTGAGCTTTCCCTCTGTATTGCAAGCAAGTGGTACACCACTTTTCAAAGCATTTTGCCTCCATGTTATATGTACAGTCTCTGAATTCATGAGCAAAAGAAAGGAAAAAAACGCTCCATTGCGTGCCAAGGATAGGGAGGGATTGTACCTGCGCTGCCCACAGGCAGGAAATCATTAGCCATTCCTAAAGATATCCCATGGTAACAGTGTGGGCCTCTCTGTGACTTTATACTCTATTAGAGGAAAAGTAAAGCAGTTTGTCATTAGTATTAACATCCCACCACTGACAACTTAGTTTCCAATACTCACATGCTTCTTTCTACCCCAATTTTTTACCAAAAAATTTTTTACCACTGTACGCCTCCTTCTGAGAAGCCACAGCAGTAAGAGGAGAGAGAGAGAGAGCCTGGGGCACATCTGTCCACCCTTTTTGCCTGTCTCAGCTTTGCTGTCTCTCATGACAGTAAACTGAACTTCCATGGAAAAGGGACCAGTCTGTGAACTCTGCTTCTCTCTGTCATATCAATATAGTCCATAGCAGCTGAAAGGGAGCAAGTATTATTTGGCCAAGACCCTAAAATTCTGAAGCCTCAAGTATTTTACAGTCAGAATGCTTTGAGTACAGAGCGTAACTGGGGAGGAACACTCTCTTTCTCTCCAGGATCCAGCTCCTTTGGAACAGTGCCTGCTTTATCACATTAAAAATAAATAAATTATGCAGACTATCTACCTCGCCCCCAGATCTTTTAATCAGGCCAAAACCTGCTTGTGTACAATAAGTTTTACTTTGTCAATCCAGGAAAGGAGAGAGAACTCTCAGAAGGACTGATGAGAACTCTGTAAGCTAATTGCCTTTCTGACTGGAGAAAAATGTAGCAAAAAACTGATTATAAAGGAGGACAATGAAAAATTAGTTGCTTTGTCTAAATGCTTCCAGTTGTTGATAAATGCTCACTGTTTAGTCTCACCAATTTTTTTCAGCCTGCAGCTGCAGAGCCAGTGTTCCTCGTGCCTCGCCATGACTGACGATCTGACTGCGTGCCAGATAATCACCAATTCCTGCTCTGCTGTCTGCTTCAGTTATTTTTTTAAGAGCATTTTTTTCTCCTTTTCTTGAACCTGATGATCTCACACCGGAAATTCAGCTTTTCTCCCAAAGAAGAGGGTCTTTTGTGGTGGCAACAGAGCACTCTTACAATCAGCTGGGAGTTTTCCTTACTTAGGCAAGAAAAAAAAATAAGGTCAAGAATTGACAGAGTTCCAGCAGTGCTTAAACTCTAGCAGCACAAAAAAGCTATTTAAGGAGCAACAAAAACCTAAAGACACATTTACTCTGAGGTAATGGTGACATAATTTTTTGGAGAATAATTCCCAGTTATTTTAACCTATTTTTTCTTGCCGCATTCAGGACCAAAATGTGAATAGGATATAGATGTAAACTTTACATGGAGACAGTGTGTCTCACAAATCAGTGTAGAAACGTCCAGCACAGAAATGGCTCTTTACCTTGACAATAAAGGCTAGTTTGATAGTTTATTTTCTTTATTCCTACAATGAGTCCATTGAAGAACCTTCATCATTTTTATTCTGCTTCAATGCCTTACAGTTTTCCATCCCTTGTAAAGGAAATAAAGTTACTGAAGGCAATTTGGAGACTCTGAATGAGATCTTGTTTTGAAGTTTCATAATGATTTCATGAATTTATTTTGTACTGCAAATTACAGTCTCTTGATTGCTAACATGAGACTTTAAGGTTTTTATTAGCATGTCTGTGGCCAAGAGACTGGTCAAATTTACTTTAGCCTTGATTCAGGCTTCAGCAGCGCCCTTACTTTATAAGTAAAAGATCCCTTTGTGATCAGAATATCTTTACCCTGCTAATCTAATTTCTGTACTCTCATTTTTCATTTCCCAGTGGACTGCTCCATGTCCTCCTGCACAGACATTCCTGAAGAGGAGCTAGTATTTATTTCCTTTTCCATATAATATTATAGGAAAGCATATCTGCTGTTCACCACCATTTTTCCCTTTAGAAAGTCTTTTCAATGCAGTTCCTAGAGAATGAGTGTTGCATGAAGCAGTGGAAATGGTCCAGTTTCTCCAGTATGTGCTATTATATGCCTGAAAGAGTACAGGACCCTTTTCTCAGAAGGCTCATAGAAGAGGTAAACCAAGGCTTCAAAACTGCTCTACCAGGATTTCTGAATTCCCGTTTTGACCAATCTCTTGTTGTAGTCATCTCAAATTATCTTATGTGGAAGGCAGGATATAGAAATGAGGCTCGGATTTATCTCAGGTAGCTTTAACTTTCTGAAATGTTTTTGTATCATCTAGATATGAGATAGAGATGGATGGGGATGGAGATGGAGATGGAGATAGAGACAGACAGATATAGATATTTCTTCTACAGCTAGTGGAGCAGAGATGTTCACATCCTGAGGCCAGTTCACTCCATTTAAACACTTACTTTCAAACAGGATGAATTGTCCCCTGCTGGTGCCTGTATCTTTAGGGATTATAGTGTCAGCCAGAATGACTCACTTAGATGTCTGACATATAGACAGAGAAAGTTAGGTGACAGGTACCTCATCACAAGATCCTGCACATGGGCAGATATCGCAGAGCAAAGAAACCAGGGTTAATCTGCTTCTGTGTGAGAAAACAGCTTCTGTGAACCCATCACGCTGTGCAAGCTACACAGCCCCCTGCCAGGATCTGCTCTGCCTGTGAGAACATAAGGACAGGAGCCTTAGGGAGCTGGGGGCAGGGGGATGTTAGCAGGTTTGCTGCAATGCAGTATGAGGGTAAAGGACAGCCAGTTGCACAGGACTTTAGATGGGATTTAGTTCTTAGATCACTATTTAAAACTTCCTATTGAAGAGCCTGGCCAGCTCAGTTCTTCAATGGTGAAAGTATTTAACGGACAAAGAAAGGGTTGTCAAGAATGAAAGCCTCCTACACAGGTTCAGGATCAACTACTGATCTTACATTACAGATTCCACCCCTTATTTCTGAATTTGTTCTCCTGGGTCTCCCTGGCCTGTCCACACTCTTGAGAGATACAGTGTACATGAACAGAAATGTCTATCTTCCACACTATTTCTTTCCTTCCTTTCACCTGAAAAATAAATTAAGTCTGGCATGGAGAAACATTGTTTATTACTCTTCAAAAATATCAAAGAAGGTCCTACAGTTTTTCAGTGAACATAGTACTTTAAAAGGATAATTGGCATAATTGGCAGCATCTCTATCCTGTTTAAAGGAACACAATGACTCCAGACATTCCCAGTTACAGCAGACTCTGATTTGAATTCTAACAATTAAAAATGTCCACTGGGTAGATCATCTTGTCCCTTCTGCTAATACAGTATTGTTTCCTCTGATACTTTCCTTGGTGCTTCATCCAGTCTAATTTTGCCACTCTTCTTGACAGAATATTTCTCTGCCAAATAGGTTTATTGCTAGTAAATATGACATTGTTCTCAGTCCCCATTTTCCTGTGTTCTGTGGAACCCCTTTTTTTGCAAAAGCAGTAATATATTTCACAATGCCACCTCCATTAAATGTGCCCCCTCCCTTCTCAGGAAAAAAACAGCATTTTATATCTTTTTTAGAACTTGAGACCAATAAATGTTGGTTTGGCAAATTTGAGCTGAAACTGTCATGCAATGTTCTTGTAAAGGCTCAGGCTTGAATACCAGTCAAATATCATCCCCTCGTTATTTTAGCACATTTGGTCCTGAGATAAATTCCAGACGTTCAAAAAAAGAATGAAAATGAAAGAACTGAAGAAAATATTTGATCCATATTTTGGGCAAAGGTTCACATCTATTTTTAAATAATAAGCAGAAACTGAGCTGAAAAACTGTTCTCTTCATTCTTGGTTACTTAACTGTTCATGATACAGTTAAGCTATTGTCTCTACAAAATAAAGTTATTCAGTTCTTTCACAATTTTTTCAGTAATCATGAGTTAATTAGACTGTAGTGTTTTGTATAATATAACAGCTGGATTTGAACCACCCCGGATATTAGTTTGCAAACCCAAAACCACATTGATCTCCCAGTGCATGAATAAGATGAAACAAAACTCTTCCATGAGAATAATAATCACCACACATTTGTGATTCACATTTGCAAAATCAAAACAATAAATAAATTGTGAAAATGCCAAAATAAACCAAGATCTGTTAAATCTGTTTTCTGCCATGTTTTCCTAAAGAAATAATCTTGATTGTGTCGCTTGGGCAGACATCTGTCCAACTGTCTACAATGACTTTTGAACCCACTGGGCAATATTAGTTGAGTTTGACAGAGGGATGAAGGTCACAATGTCACACTTCAACAAATTTTGTGAAAATTGCTAATGAAGTATGGGAAATAAACCCCAATTTCAGTTCTCACTGAGGAAAATGTAAGGAAAATTACCTTTTGGTAAGGAAACTAACATTTTGTTTGCCACCAACCAGCTGCCCAATCAGCTAATGCATGACCTTGGAGTGAAGAAGAGAGCATAATATAGGAACGTAATGGGATTTGGAGTGGTTCAGTACCAGTACAGAAACTTCAAATTACTTATCAATAGGAAACCACACTTGTTTAGGTTGACCACTTACAGAATAATTTGTTTCTCCTTGAATCAGTGTCACTTAAGCTTTTGTTGCTGCTGTTTCTTTTCTCTTTCATTTACCGGTTCATTCTGCTAATGAAGCAGTGAGAGGTGGACATCAGAGTTCAGAATCCTACTTAATAAATATCTAAAATTTCTATGAATGTGATCTGTAATCTAACCATTTGAGAACTACCCTTATCATAGTCTTCTTATTTTCAGCGCTTCCAATAACACAGAATTCTGACATTAAGCAGATTAAAAACATTTTTTTACATTGAGAAAAAGTAGCTAATATTAGACAAAAATGCACGCATAATTTGTTAATGGTGATCCTACAAATACTAACTTAATTTTCATTCTACTAGTTCAGTTTATTCATTTTATGCTATTATTATGATGGACAATATGAAAACAAGACTGTGAGCCAGAAGACTGGCTGTCTGATTCCTGGCTTGTGCCACTGATTTGTTTTGTAATCATGAACAACTCATTTTACCTTTGTTTCCCATTCTATTCTTTGTCAGTCTTGCTTGCTTATGAAAGCTGCCAGAAAGATAAACAATATTCTGCTAAACATTTGGACCCAACATGCCTGAAAGAATAAGACTTTTGGTTCTGTTATAATACTGTTAATGATATTTTTTGTTGCTATTATTACACAACTAATGCAATTACTGTAAAGAGTCTCCTACAGCTTTATTTTGCTACCTTGGTAATGTATGTATATGTAAGCCCCTTCTGATGCAAAATTGCTGTTGACTTCTACTTCTTCTGTCTCCCGTATTACAGAAAAACAGTAACAGGGTTTGGTGTCTTTGTAAAAAGACAGAAGACCCTTTCATTTTAGATCTAATCCACCTCTCACTGTAACAAATTTTTTAAAACAGGGGAACCCTGCTATTAGGAGCTCTCCTTGACAAAGCTATTCAAGAATGAACATTGCACAATTATAGTTATATAGGATCTAAGAAACTCTAAAAATCACAGAAATTACTGAAACACATAGGTTCTGATTTGTAGTTGATATAACTGATTATAATTTGCAACACCATTCATTGTGAAAATTTGTTAAAAATCAGTTGTCATAATCAGTGGTCTTGAATCACTTGCCATTTCTGTTTAACATTTTTACCAACTTGGACTGATCAATACTTATACTAAAGATACATAACAGCCAGTAGCTGAAAATATTGAAATTGTGTAAGGCATTTAAGCACACGTGTTCCTTTAAAATAAAACACTTCACTATTTTGGATGAATATCACTCTTGCACAAAGAACGTACATGAGAATATTGGACTGGTTAGTAAATCATCTTCCCCTAAGGCATTTATGTTTTATTATGTGGGTCTCAAACCTCCAAATGAAACCTACGTACAAATTTGCTGAAGTGAGTTAGGCACTTTGCAGGATTTTCAAAGGCCTTTGGGACATGATCCACAAAGGGACTTTGTGCACCCTGCTAGCACTTCAGAACATAACCCCAGATTTTAAATCCACAGGCCACTGCTCAGGTGCTGCTTAACCTTGGAAGGCATTTAATTTTCAGTTTAAATGCCAGGTGCTGCCTCCTTCCCATTCTGCCTGAGCCCCAGGCACAGCTACACCCTCAGGCCAAGAGCTACCAAACTTTCTCCTGCCCACAAAGAAGTGAGAAAGGAGCCACCATCTCTCCAAATGGGCCTGACAGTGGGCTTGCAGTGACTTATCAAGGTCCATCCAGTCCTAACCTTTGCCACACCACGCCTGAGCATGGGGTTCAGATACCTACGTGTTCTTCCTAATGTGGCCACCCCAAAAGATGTACACTCTTTGAAAATCACACTGCTGTTTATGGTAAATAGATATACCAAGATGCCTTTGCAAGTCTTGTCCTAAGTGAGCTCGCTCCCTCTCTCTCCCTGCCTCTCCCCTGCTTCTCTTTCTCAGTTATGCTACTTCTTTTCTATTATTTTTCACTTTGTTGCAACCATTTGGCACTTTTTTTCATGATTTCCAACCCTGTTAACCAATAAACCAAACAATATCCAGAGAGCAGTTGCCAGCAGAGGTGAAGTGAGATGCCCACTTAGTGGTGTCTTCTAGTTTCCACTATAAAAACTGAAGGCAATTAGACCTAGATCTAAAAGGGCGTGATACCATTGACTTCAATGGCATTATATTTATTTAAACCAGGTGAAGATATACCTCAAATTTTAATGACTCATTATAAGTTCAAAGAACCCATGACACAAAGGCACATTTTAGGTTTTAAAATTATTTGACACTTCTTTTTAAATAGCTGATCAATGATTTGAAACAATAGTGTTAATTGCTCTCATTCTTTTTACTTATGCGAGTACCAAACAATTTGTGTTATTGATCCAAGCACACTGTTACAGTAATTTCTTCAGTGATTTGTTAGATCATGTACTCTGGTTGTTGTCTATACTGGTGATTATAGTTAGCACAGCCTTTTTCCATGCTGTTCATTTCATACTACAACGATTATAGTTATTATCATTACTATAATTATTGTTATGAATGTCAGATTGGTTAACAAGTTCTATAAACATAAACACGTTTTTTTACAAATATTTGTCAAATGAAGCAATATAAAATCACACTTTTTTTTCGATTCAAACTATTCTTATGTTTTATTAGTTTTACTCTCATTCATACCCTTTCATAAAAAAAAAAAAAAAAAGCATCCTGCACCCTGAGGAGCTTATTTAGCTGAAGTCTTGGGTTTTGGCTGCTGGAAAAAAAAACCATTCAGCAGTACATGTGTCTGTTCTTGTGAGACAAAGTAAGATGTACAATTAAATAGAGTAGGATAGGCAGGATGGAGATTTACTGCATGGCAGGGCACTACAATGACTTTCCCCATCCATTAAACTCCAGCCTAAGAAAAGCAAACAAGAAGTTTATCACAAAACTGGAGGTTTAACATTTGGTAAATACCCATCTTCTCCTCTTCTGGCCAAAATTAGCCCTCGGGCTGCCTGCAGACCAGGTCCTCCTGCTGTGAACCGGTGTGTCTGCAAGGCTGGCTGCAGCATGGCAGGGCAGGCCCTGGGGACAGGCGGGACCACATGCCTGAGTGCACCCAGGGAGCGGGCAAACCTTGGACACATCCCCCCCATGGTGGCTGGGCGGTCAGCCAGCCACCCCAGGGCTCAGCGGGCAGGTGGCTGCCAGCATGTCTGGTGCCTGGAGCAGCTTTTGCAATCACACATCAGCTGCCGTGGAGCCAGGGTCACCGAGTCACTGTCAGCTTCCTCCTTCTCTCCCACTGTGAAGACATTTATGATCCCCCGTTGGTGGGGCAGCACAGAAGGTCGCACCACCTGCCAGACCCACCTCCAGGGACCTCCTCACAATGCAAAAAAGTAGAATGGGTGCAGTTACATACCCTTTACAGTTGGTTTCCCAGCAGATACGGCACTGGAATTATTAATAGAAAAATATAATTTTGTCTCAAATAGAAGATAATAATTTGTTATTAGAGTACTCTCCTGAATAGGGGCAGGGAGTAGGCTACTTATTGTAGTCTGTTGCTTCTTTCATCAGGAAGAAATCAAAACCCCATGTTTTTTCTGGTATGTTTTTTAGGGACTGTGGCTCTAGTAGCAAAAGTACCACGGGAAATCTTTAATCCTTTCACTGTGTTTGTTGACCTTCCCCCAAGCCATGAGAATTTTCATTCATCCCTAGTACGTTCTCAGGCCTGGTTTTACTCTGAACTTCCAGGTCTGCGGGAAATTTAATAAACTGCACTGTGTATGTTTACACTTTCAAATGTGCTTAAGTAACAATGACATCCATGTAATTGAGGCACGTAATAACTGCTTCATTGCATTGATCTTGAAGGTCAAGGAGCCACTGGTGGCAGTGGGAGCTATTGTATTCTGATTCAGCTTGAGTTTTAGGGTTGTGTACAGATCAGGTTTTATTTTATCTGATCCAACTCACCTACTGGTCACCAACTCCCTGCTGAAGGTACAATTTCAGTAGGAGAGGACTGTCTCTTTACAGATCAAAGATAGCCAGGAGGAAACCAGAGAACCAGGGAATGGAAAGTATAAGAAAGAATAAACTTTTCTTGCTGATATAATTAAATAGAAGACGGTTGTAGAACCATTTAATGTGTCTCACCTCTCTGCACGAGAAAGCCATAAATAATGTAAGGAGAGGGACTACTTTTCTTCACAGTGCCTGCACAATTGTGTGTGTTGAAAATGACATGCACAAGTCCCCATCTGTGAATAAATGTTTAGTTAGATCTTAAGTTCATGCACAAAGAGCAATAAAAAATTAAATAGACAGAGAAAGAAAAAAAAGAATAGTAAACAAAGATCAGATCTCTATGGTTTTATTTAAAAAACACAGAGAAACAAGAGACAATATTGGTAGCTTTAGTATTTTTAATATAAAATATTAATTATGGAATTTCAGAGTAATGTATTGGAATTTAATAACTGTCTCCCAATCTCTTTGATTCCTCTGAACAGTTCTCTTTCCACGCTGTACTGGCATAGGTTCAGTGTGAGCCAGAACTGGAAGGCTGGTGCTGCGAAGTTCCTCTACACACTTAATTTTTCATCAAAACTTTCAAAAATGTCTTTTGAAAACCCATTCAGAACATTATATATTTGAAAATAAGTTCATGCAAAAATAGAGTTTTTAAAGTTTATGTTAAAAAATTTCCTTCCCAAGGCGATGATGCTAAGCACACTCCCTCCTGCAACATCATCTCCATCTCAGACCAAGCAATGTAGGAGATGGGTCACCCACTCCTGCACCAGTAAAGTCAATCAAATGGCAATTACTGCAGTGTAGTTGTGGGGGCAGTGGGAAGATTTCTGCAGCACAGCATAACTACAGGTAGAGGACACCAAAAAGAAGTTGTCCCACCGTTTCTAGAACTTATACAGCTCCGTACATTCACAGCCTCCTACTCCTTATATGCACAGCCCTGGGATGAGGCTGAGACTCTGGGAATCCTAGCAGAAGTCTCCCTTACTAATATCCCTGTAACATCAGGATTTTGTTACATCTTATAATCATGCATTATCCACAAGCATATCTGAATGGCATTCCTAACCCATTTACAGTTTAAAATGGGCAGATCTTGCCAAGGAAGAAGATAATTTGTCCATCAGCCTAATCACCACTCTATAAAATAAAAACGTAGCAAAACATGCTGACACCCATCCACCACACTCTAGAAAGAGAACCAAAGACAGCATGGATGTATTTCTGTGCACGAAGTGTGTATTATCTCACTTCAGTCATGGTGAGATGTCTCTGATCCTTATCACCCATATGCTTTTATTCATTCTGTGGTCCAAAAATTCCAGACCCCAAACTCCAATCACCTCACAGACTTCTGCGGACAGCTTTCTGCTAGAGAAGGGAGAAAAAGAATAAGAGGAGCAGAGGGTTTTTATTAGAACCTGCTATACACAGAGGCAAGACCTGTGGGGCCTAGTCTTCCTGAGATTTGGGTGCCATTAGTATGTGAAGAGGCTAAGTAGAAGCTGCTGACTGGCTAGGTGTTGGCACATGATGCTTGTGATGAAAAGAAAGGTCAGACCCCAGGAGTCAGATGACTGTATTGCTTGACAAAACAGGAAATCTTCCAAAGGTGATGGCAAAGGGGCATCTGACCTTGCAGACACCCACTACATTCGTCCTGTAAGTCTGCTGGCAGCCAGTATGGCAGGTCCATTGCCACAAATTAGCTAATATTTGCAATATCCATTGACTTCCCCCAGCACCATGATAACACTTGGAATAGAAATTATCCAGGATCTTTATGAACTCTTAATCTTTCAGGACCATAAATAATCTATTAAACGACTCTGTGCGCATTCCTGAATTTCCGCCCAACACCATGGAGTGGGTGATGCTAGTCAAGAGTACACAGCAAACGGTAAGCATGACACTGGAGCTCAAGGAGCTATTGATATCTGTAATACTCACAGTGGTACTATCAGAGAATCCCTTCACATGTTGTCATCTTTTAAAGCCTTCTAACTTTTTTTTTTTTCCCGGTGTGTGAAGTTCTTCCACAAGACTGACGTATGATGCTGGGAAAACAGAAACTCAATCTGCACTGAGTTACACTGTCAAGATAATGGAATCACTGTAGAAATAAAATATTGGTATTTTAGTACTAGCTCTGCTGGATGTTACTTGCAAAAATATTTTCCAAGGGACAACTAATGGTTTCACCTGACAACAGTAATTTTTTTAAAAACCCTGAACTGTATTAAAAGGCCTCATGTATCAAAGTTCTCTTTCTCTCGCTAAGTAATGGTTAATTCTCTTGTATGTTTTATTGTCCCCTCAACACACTCAGTGGCTTCTGTGTTGAAAAGCATTTAAAGAATATTTAAAGAAACACCCTCAATATTTCTGATTTTTTCAACACCATTTGAATGTTTGAAACAGACTACCAAATATTTCAGTTAATTTCTTCTAAATATCCTTCTAATTCTTAATAGCATCGGAATCATAAAAAGGATACAAATTATCAAGGTCCCCTTGCTCTCCAGATGGCCACTAGCTCATTTCCCGCTCTACCTTTCATCACTTTTTCCAGTCTTTCCAAGCTCAATTCCTACTCCTGTCTAGCATATCTCAAGGATATATTTCTTATGACTGAAGGATGGAGAGGTTAATGCTGTTTTTCATATACAGGGGAAAAAAAAAACAAACAACATCAAGCGAAGGGTTACAGGGCTTTTATCTGCTATAAGAATTATTGTCAGAAGCTCTGCTAGAGATCAGCCAAGTCTTGAATTGTAGTGGAAAGTCCTGAGATACAACCTGTTGTGTACAGGGCTTAGAAATGGAATAACATTGCCAAGAATTTCTGCTCTGAGAAAAGGTTATTTGCTGATTTGTGAGATCTGATTTGTGGGACACTTTGGGATTGCAACTGGATTTTATGAACTGCCTGGCTCTTTTCTCAATCTCAACAGCTTTTAGTGTATTCTTGCCTCATATTTCCTGTCTGAGGAACCAGAGGGTCACACTTGTATGTCTGGAAGAAAGAGTGACACAGGTGCTAGATCTGTCTGGTTGATGCAGTGGATATGGTTTGTCTAACAGTACGAAGGTGGTGAAACCAAGAAAATTAGTTTGACCAACATTACATATATATATACAGAGGGTAAAGCATATTGCCAGAGTAAAAACCAAGGAATTTAGGGGTGAAAGAAGGGCTTAAAATGTAAAAACAAGCTTTAGGCAAGATCAGGAATTGAAGGCATAGTCTCCAGAAAATAAAAAGGTTTATACATGTTTTACTGTTCCCAGTCAGCCAAGACTGCAGGACACTGATAAGGTGGCACACCGCAGAGCTACCATGTGCCAGGGACAAGAGAAACTTGCCTAAGAAGTGAAACTGAAAGGAACATGACCTGAACCCTCCAGCTAATGTGCTCCTCTCCAGAGGAAACCAATGCAGGGAGTCTGTGCAAGCTCCAGGGACAGGTATTCTTAGGCTGATGAAGTGCCCACTGAAAACAGGAGGAGAGCGCTGACCCTGCTCAGCCTCCTCCCACAGAAAGGCAGCACGCTAGAACTGTGGAGCTTGCTAGAGAGATGGTGCTGGAGCGCACTGAGGCAAGGAGAGCTGAAGATCCCGTGGGCTTGTTACTGGGGACTCTGCCTGTATGGGGGTCCTGCCAGAGTAATTTCATTCAGGGACAGTATGCTGGTGAGAAAAAGGCCATCCTGAAACTAGGACTTCTACCCTCCTCCAGTAAGCAACGCAGTGCTCAGACTAAACTACAACAAACTACCCAATGACCAACCCAATGCCCAAAGCACTAGAGTTAGGATTTCTGGGAGGCTGGAGGGAGAGAGGACTGTGATAATCTGCAAGAGAAAGAAGACTGAATATGAGAGCCACAGAAATGAAAGCAGTCATAACATGAACAAAATCAGCTACAAGTAGCAAGGGAAGGCTACAAGATGTGGGCATGGAAGCGAGAAACTGCAAGCTTCCTTCAAGGATTGCTCGTGGGAATTACTAAATTTGGTGAATCGGGGAGACAGCAAAAGGTGTCCCTTCCCCTGAGGGTACATAACCGATGACACCTCAGAGGCAGGGACAGCAATTGTTTGCTGAGCTCTGGCTTAATACATCTGTCCAGATGCAAAAAGGAAACAATGAAAGCTGCTGTACTCAACCAGTCCTAAAGGAAGTCAAAGCCCAAGCACTGAGACCAGGAGAAAGAGAGGAGCCTAACTGTCTGACCTCACAGGCAATTTACCAAATCAGAATCTGTAAACAAGCTAATTCTGACATAATCACATCCAGAAACATATCCTCACGAGCAGCTGACACACATGCCTCACTGATGCTTTTGTTCACCTAAGACATCATTCACGCGGTGCAATTTGATACCTGTTTGGGCGAGCAGCCTGCCCAAAGATACTTGTAAAATCAGGGAAGGTGAAGACTCAGTATAATGTATAATTAATCAATATGCTGGGCAATGATTTAATTTGAAGTATATTTACTTGTTCTTGTGTATTTTTGTAAGGTGTTTTGTTTTTTTTTTAAACTCTGTGACGATATCTATGAAGAGCAAGGTACTCGATTACTCTGGCATGCAGCACAGTGACCTGAAGCTTTGTTCGCTGTATAAGATTCACCCATTTTAAGGCCAAAATAAACCACAGTAATTATATAGTCTGACTTCTTGTAGATTGCAGAAATGAAAGAATCCGGGCCAACAAGAGCGGGTTTTGGCCCAGGACAGACAAAACGTTCAAGTTCCGTTATTGACCTTACCCTGGCATCCTTGTTCTTTTCCATTGACCTGTTTTATCCCCTTTTCAAGCCTTCTCACCTCCCACATAAAAATAAAATAACTCAGCATAGAAGCCACACAGAGAGCGCCAACATGATTGCAAAGGGAGAGAGTGGAAAAGGGCAGTGTAAAGAGTGGCAGATACTAAAGAAAAGAGCTCAAAGGGACTTTAGTATCTCAAGTAAACAACCTCAGTTGTTACTGTCTCTCTTCATCCCTGTGGTTCTTTCCCACAATGTAGGTGACAGCTACCAGGCCTGAGGAAGTATCAGTTATGATTTTTCTTTTGCAGTTTAGATATTAGTAACTGAACAAATTTCATTTGACTATTTTCAGAGCCCCTTTTCTTGGAAGAATATCCCTGTCTTCAGTAAAACCGCTCTCACTAAAAGCCTCCCTTAAGACTGTTTCCAACCTAATATTAAGTCCCTTTCACCCTTTGGCACAACACAGGAAGAGAGAGAAAAAATGTTCACTGCAATTCAAGAAATCGAAGGATGCTGAAATCTAACCTGTGAACAACCTTTCCACTTTCACGGCTAAATGTTACAACTACCCTTTATTTCTTGACAGCCTGCATTCTTGGGTCCCAGGTGTAAATACTTTGGAAATCTGAGATGCAAGGCTTTCAACTGTATGCCCAAAGCTGTAAATATCAGGCACAATTTCCTTTTATTTTAATGAGCGGGTTGTCATGGAAACTTTGCAGTGGACTCTGGGCTTCGTACTCAAAACTCTTGAGGTTTCTGGCAGTTCCCTGATGGGTCCTGTCAACTGCTCTTTTCACAGGAAGTGATAATAAAAATTCACTTTCCTGTTCAGTGAACCTTGAATGAACTGAAGGAGAACAACCTCAAATCCACTTGCTACCTCTCACTCCAAATTTCATATGCATGACTGATAGCATGCTACTTAACTCTTTCAATAACTTTGTAAACAGCTGAGATCAGCAACAGCTAAAGCTCTCTATTATTACACGATCTTGAAAGTCATTTGATTTTTACATGAAACAGCTATAAAAAGCTGCCTTCTTACAAATTTATAAATGCTGACCTCTAAGTGAGATGGAAGAGTTAAAAGGCAAAAGGAAAAAGCCTCAACAGTTTTAATCAGAATTCTTTTTTTCTTCACAGATTTATTTCCTGAGCTTAAAACATTTCGAAGTAATGGCAGAATGAGGTTAATTTCCTGTTTTCTGATTTTTAATATATTTTACTCTGTAAATGCCTTACATAGATAGGTCACATTAGTGAGTGAAAGACAGTAAAAAACCCTAAGCATCCTTTCCAGTCCACAATGAGGTATTTTTCAGCAAGGTTCATATATTCAGAAAATTTTCCTGCTGTACAATACCTAACTGGTATGAAACCACCTTTTGAGAACTATTCCCTCAAGATTTCTGCTTTTATTGCTGAGGAAAGATTGCTGAAATTTGTCCTGAACATGATCACCAAAATGCCTGGAGATAATTGGCATCTGTGCTGCTGTTTATCCCTTTTCTCTTGTTTTTCATATTTCTCAATTTCACGGCTGTCACATTTCAATGCATTGACCCAAATACTGTATATTAATCTAACTTGTCCCTCCCACGGCTGACTTTAAATGTATCTGCAAGGGAAAGAAAATAACTGCTTGAAACAGGTGCTATTGAGTGTTCGCTGGCTTGCGCTATTGAGTGTTCGCTGGCTTGCGCTATTGAGTTTCAGAAGCAACTTCAGGAAGATTTTGCAACTCTCGCAGCTCTGGCATGTGTCCAGCCTGCCTGGAAGGTGAGTCACTCCAGCACGTAGCATATCTTTAGCTCCTGTGCCCTCATTGCTATCAGACAGGTCTCCACTTTGCTGCATAGTCGGCTTCTTAACCTTACCACTTTACCCTGACGTGAGGTTCATTGAGAGGAACCACAAAAACATACAAGCAAACAAACAAAATCCCCCAACTGTTCTAACTGCCTATCCACCAATATAATAAACAGGAGAGAAAGTAGAATTGCTCACTCGTTGCTGTAAATGCACATAATACTACTTAATCCCACTGGAAAGCTTTGCACGATTAAAAAGTTAGAAACCTCTGCTTCGACTATTTAGAAGGGATCAGATGGCAAAAGGAGGGAGGAAAATTAAGAGGTATTACTTGTCACTGACAACTCGTAAGCAATGCTTACAGGTCATGTTCAAACAGGTAAAACACTAAATGGGCTCAGACTTAGTGCTTCCTTTCTCCTGTCCATTTACATGAGAAAACAGTATGATCGTGCCCATATATGAAGTATATGTTAAAAGGAAAAAAAATATATATACACCTTGTTTTAAGGAACTCTGTTGTCAGAGAGATACCCCGTATTTGCTACCTGAAACATTGCTGCCTTGACTATTCCTAAAATTTCTACAAGGGATATTGTTACTTCCATATGAAACTCATTGTGACAGCTAAATGGGACCTGCCTAAAAAACTAAAGCATACTGCCTAAATGAGCAATGTTGACCATGAATTGAGCAGACTAAAATCCTGATCCATAGCTCAATACTTACCCTTTGAAAAGAGGCAGATCCTTACCCCTATGAAAACAGCTGAGGCAGATCAACTGTAAGAAAAAAGCAGAAACACAAAAGTGTGTTATAACAGCCTGGTGGAGAGGTATAGTGGAAGCCTCTAATCTCGGTGAAGGCCACTGTTCAACAGTGGACATTACAAGATCCAGTGGAGGGAAGCTTAAGTAAGATGCAATCAATAGAAAGATACAAATACTTGATATGAAGAATTCACCAGTAGATGTGATGCGGGGTTTTTTTTAATAGAATTTTAAAAATCAAGATTGCCTGAGATTCCAAAAGGTGTTTACTAGTTAATCCACAGCTACCATTCTTGAAGGCAGATCCAGAGGATATACTATGGTCTTGTGTGGGCGGCATGACTAGATGATCAAATGGTCTCTTCTGGTGTTAAAGTCCAAGAAAGTGATTATCATCATGTGAACCACAAAACCGTCAGATCCCTTCTGCAATCCCAAAGCACCACCACAAAGAAAAAAGTTTGTGCTGAAGTTCCCCATTTTAGTAAACTGCTGGATTAAGCTTCACAGTTATCACCCACCTTGAGCAAGTGCAGCGTCTCCACATTCAGATTTTGCAGTAGTGTTTCTATGTTTTTGTCTGTACTATTTTCTCAAAATATGCCCTATTGAATTCAGTTCAGGCGCAGTGACACCCCACAGCACTGTGTTTCGCTAGGTGGATGTAGACCTTTCCTAGATAAACAGCCTACATAATCTACATAATCTTCCTACAAACACCTAACTGGAAAATACCCAAAAGTGCAAAAATAAATTTATTCACATATTTCACATGATAAATAGCCACACAGTTTAACATTCCGGCTTAGGATTTCCATCCTGACCACTGGCTGACATTCTTTTCAGCTGTAAAAATTATTAAAATAATGATCAACTGCACTGAGTGAATAGTTTCTGGTTTCAAATATTCTCTCCCCAGGACACTAGCATTTTAGTGTTTGTGTTTTCCACTTGGCAGCGCAGTCCTTTCTTCATATTAAACTACTTTGTGATGGACCAAGAATTTGCATTTTGTCTTTACGCACTGTGAGAATTCCCATTGACTTCAAGTGGCCTTGAAGTCAACAGAGCTGTCACATACATAAGTCATCACAGTGTCCGTCAGACCTTTAAACAGCAACCATCCCATCTAGCTAATTCTGCAGAAGTCAGTCATTTACATGTTGCATTTTTGAATCCACAGATCCCATACTCTCAGACAGAGGTTTCAAGAGGGGCAGGAACTGAAACTAAACCGTTATATGTGTCATTAGGGCCCCGTATTAAATTCATCCTGCTTTCTGTTTCTTTTAATGGACAGCATTTTAATGAAGTTATTAGGGGCAGTAGGATCAGTAGTGTAATAAAACAGCATAGAAAGTGTAGGAAACATGGATCCTTACTTATTGCCAATCATACATCTCAGACACTTGTCCTTCAAACAGTGTTTATATGGTATTTTATAATCTCATCATAGTTCTGTTACATGCACGAAAACAAAACAATTGCTATGGCAACAGGCTGAGATGTTATTTATAGTGTTTCACACAAGCAAACAGGTTGGCAAACAACAGGGAGAAAATGGACATTAAATTACCTCAACTGAAGATATAAACCAAACATATAATGAAATGAAAAAAACTATATTGCTAAACTTTACTCAATGCTACGCGTGTCTCTGCCAGTTATCATTGAAGGGGCTCTATTTTAGACGTAAATAAATGCAGCATGCATGGTTTAAAAAATTGTTTCAAACCTCAAATTTTATTACTAATATTTACAGTATAATTGAAAGAAGGATAAGTGGTGGCATTCACATAAGGTGACACAAAGCTATTTCATTATGGAAAAGGGCACCTGGGGCCTACAGGAAAGACGGGGAGAGACTGTATCAGAGAGTGTACTGGTAGGATGAGGGGTAATGGTTTTAAACTGAGAGAGGGTAGATTTAGATTAGATATTAGGAAGAAATTCTTCACTATGAGGGTGGTGAGACACTGGAACAGGTTGCCTAAAGAAGTTGTGGATGCCCCATCCCTGGAGGTGTTCAAGGCCAGGCTGGATGGGGCTTTGAGCAACCTGGTCTAGTGGGAGGTGTCCCTGCCCATGGCAGGGAGGTTGTAACTAGATGATCTTGAAGGTCCCTTCCAACCCCAACCATTCTATGATTCTATGATAATAATAATAATAATAAATAAAAATCAAGACAGAGAAGCAGAAGACCAGTTATAATAAATCATTCTGACACTGTAGTTAACATCACTCTGAAGAATTATGTGATGAAGCCTGATTTAATAAAGGAAAAAGTATATTTATGCTATTTCACATATAAGTGGCTTAAGCAAGTGAAAAGAAAAATATCTGACATAGCAATTCAGTAAGTATTGTAAATTGGTGGCTACAAAGTGGCTTCTTAAATTAAGCCACCTGCTAGATGAATCCTTTATGTCTTTGGTTAGATGACAGGACAGAATAAAAACCTATCTTGCCACACATATGTTAAATGTACATTAGCAGGTAATCTGATTAGGTGGAATTAGTACAGCATCTTTTGGACAAAGATTTTACATCGTTGAAATCTGAAAAAAAAAAACAAAAAGCTGCCTAACTAGAAAATACATTAAATAAAATGTGGATGCTTTGAAATAGGGATGGATAGCTTGGATAAGATCCAACAGATTCTGATCCTGGGGTTTTACGTTTTGAAACTTACACCATCTTCTTACAAACTAGCAAAAATAGACAGAAAACAAGCAGAAATGCATTACGTGATACATGTACACTGGCCTATATACAAAATATATTTTGGAGTATTTTTTAGATAAACAGAAATAACTACTTTAGTTAAACTGAGGACTTTTGCTTTTACAGCTACATAGAAATTTAGAAAGGTGTGGAATTAGATCTTGAGTTCTTTATGTACACATTTTAAGCTACATTTATTCAATGCTGCCAAAATCACACTGCACTTAGTATTTACACTGCATGACGCTGCTAACTTAGAAGAATGGCTGAGGATGTTGCCCGAGATGCTTTATATGGCCTGAACGATTAAAATAACACAGATGAATGGTAAGACTTGTGCTGCTTCTTTGCCATGTCACAGCCGAAAGCAAACCTCTGCATTTAGCATCTAGGCATGGCGGCTGATCTATGATAGTAATTTAAACACAAATTCTCCCCACAGAGAATTGAGGCAAATCCTGCTCTGAAATGTGCGTAGCTGGCATTTGCCGTGTTGCTGGCTGATAACTGACTTTCACCAAAACTTACACTGCTTTAACACTGCCAGTTTTGGAGTACCCAGATCGGAATAGCAAGAAGTTCCCGGCGTGCATCCCTGTCCCAGCTGCTCGTGTGTGTGTGCCCTCACACCACCTCCAGCACAGCTGAGCTGACACAACTCTTTGTGGGGCTGCGCCATCACCAAGATCCACGGAACTTGTCTGGCCTGAAAATAAGTGTTTTTTTTTCCTTTGTGGTATTTTTGACCTGCATTGGTTCATTGTTTCAGCCAAGAGCTCAACCTCATGAAAGCTTGTGTTGGCACAGCGGAGGGGACGAAGGGGTTGGGAATGCTTTAAACTGTCATTGTCACTGAAGCTGACATACTGTGAAGCTAAAGCTTGAGGAGAGGCACATAGTATTTTCCCATACGAAACCAATGTAGTACCACATTAATGATTTTGTATCTCCAACAATACAACATTTTTGGTCATTGTAGTCAGTGAGAATTGGATTTGCACTGCCCAGAGCAAACATTTGGTAATAATCTGCAAAACAACAAAAAAAACACCCTAATTTAAAAAAGTTAACTGAAATGCATTGCAGAGCTTTTCTTACAAGGAAAATAAAACATTTCATATAAATCCTATTTTTTTCCAGTGTTTCTCTTAAAAACTTCTATTTCAAATCATGTCTGTAACTGAAAGTGTCAGTCATCCCATATGTCTCTATGACTGGCGGACATCAGAAAGTGTACCATGTATTCCAGAAAGTAAACAGGGATTTAAACCTCATTTAAGGTACATAATCCTAATTTAAGGTATTTTATTATATTCTAAAGGAGTAATGGAAAAGCCAGTATGGGAATCAACTAAAAAAACCCTGAAAGATAAGGATTTACTTAAGGCCAGTCAGAATGGTTGTTTGGAAAGTATGACTTGTCAAACCAGCATGATTTCTCAGCTGTTCATTTTGAGGCAAAGAGCCTGACAAAGATCTTTTTCATTCAGTTTTTCATTTCCATCTGCCTCTGAATTGCATAACATAAGCTGTCAGGAGCATTGGGGTTTAACTTCCTACTGGATAACACTTTTTTTTTTTTTTTAAGAGCTCTATATGATATCGGCAAGATGCATGTTGGAGAGATTCTTAATTGGTTACAGGTAGATCTCAGTATGGGATCCCAGTTCAACGGTGAGCAGTACTCTGTGTTATTCAGCACTTCTGTCATTGATCAAGAATTAAACACAACATTGATTCTAATGTATTTTGCAAGTCATTCAGAAAGAACACGTATAATTAGTGGACCAAGACGATCCCATAAAGCATTCCTGTATTGCTTGGTAAATTCACAGAATGCATTTAAACACCACTAAATGCAAAGTGAAAAATCTAGAAAGAGGCAGACTATTGTTACAGTATTAAAGACTATATCCTGGAAAGCTGAGATTCAGTTGGGTAGTGCTGGATGAGCAATTTGACATGCATTCTCAGTGGTTTGCATGACATTCTTCCACAATGCCAAAAAAAAGGCATATTTATAAGACTGCATAGTCAGTTGAGGCTAGTACTGAAACATGGCATGACATTTTCTTATTGCTATTTTTTAAAAATGACATTGACAAATCATCCAGAAAACAAGCCATAAAGATATTTCAGGGTGGAAGGAAATGCCTCACTGTGAGAGATTGTAACAAGTCCATCTGTTTACTTTATAAAAAAGCAGACTGAAAGGGGATTTGAATGTATTGTACAAAGCCTTCTTGTGGAGAAATATACTGAAGAGTTTCTAATCCAGTGGCAAAAAACTGAAACCAGACAAATTCAAATGAGAAATTACGAGCACTCTTCTAACATTGGCGGTGATGAGTCAATGAAGGAAACTACCAAGGGAAAAGCTGCATTTTGTAACTGCTGATGTCTCTGGAAGATAAGTTTGACTGAAAAAACAAGATACGGTTCGGCAACACCCCTGATTCAGCCCAGAGCATACCCTGCTGGGTGGAATTTCTCCATCTGTCATATCGAGGTAAAATACATGATCTAGTAGTGTCTCCTTTTTGCTTTAAGCTGTAAAAATGCCTGCTTTCAGATCCTGGGGGCTTTTACATGCCATCACCCAACCACAAGAAAATCTATTGTCCAGTGGTAACTGAACTGTTATTCTTAACATTGTTTTCAGTGTTACTCTTAACAAGGTACAGGTCTTAAATCATTTCTCACTAAGAAGAAATGTCTGCAGCCTCCTGTGCTGGAGATCAGAGGCTGTTGGTAGACGAAAGAAAGGCACTGCTCCGTTTTCAGGATTGTATTTTCATTATTTTCTCTGATTTAGAAGATCTCTGCATATTATTCTTAACGATGAAATTATAACCTCCTTTTGTCTTTGATAAAACTGTATAGTTTTGAACATTGGTATGATTTTCTCATGTAGTTTTCTAGACAGACTCTTCCTGCCTTAGGGAAGGGCATTTTGCGCACATACATATTTATCTCTACTCTGTCCCTCCACAATGTCTTTTCTAATGAATAATATTTTCCTAAAAAGACAGTGTTTCTAGAAAATAATGTATGTGTCGTATTTGATAGTTTAAGTTTGATATACTCTAAATGGTACAAATACACAAATGTGTATTTTAAAACAGCTATATTGTAAGATGAGGCCTTTAGTACTTGTGCTCTAGAAACAAACTGCCATTAAAATACCAGTTGAACAGTGCTCAAATTAGCCTCAGAAAGACTTTGGGCCACAAAAGGCCTTGGGTATTGCCATGGCTGGATCTGGGTTTGTGGCTCTCGTCCTGGAATTCAATCCACAGAGGCTGTACAACACATACCATGACGGCTGGGGTGGGACATGAGCTGGGGACAGGAACGTGACAACCAGCACAAAGAGCAGAGCAGAGGACTAAGTTGGTCAGAAAAAAATATTAGAGAATATGAACAATGAAATTCTGGCCTTCTCCTGGACTTTTGCGTACATGCATCTGACTGCCATTTCTGAACGCACATGTCCAAGCCTTTCCTCAGGCAGGGATGACCAGTTCCCTTCTCTCTGACAACTGTCCGAGGAGGAGCTGGTGGACGTGGCACTGCATGCCTCTCGAACTGCAAGGTTCGATGCCACCCACCACTCCAGATGAAATTCTATCACTTCAGAGAGAAATACAAGATTTCAGATAGGATTCAGGGGCACAAAAGAGGATGATTGACACCTCCTAATGCAGAATCCACCAGCCAGGGAAAGAACTTGGTCACGAGGGACGTATATCTAGAAATACAAACGCTGGCATGAACTACAAGATATTTTGGTCAGGCACTGCAGTAAAATCTTACTTCTGGGTTCTTAGACTTCCCAACCTTTATGGCATTAAATTGGAGACTGCATAAATCTTGAATATATGTATTGTTTTTATACCTGTGTCCCAGCTAACCGCATCCCTTTTTTTAGGTGTATTGCTTAGTTCCAGCTGCACTCTAAGCCTGAGCTCTTTCCAAAATCTAGTTACACCTCTCCACATTGTTCCAGTATGAATTCAGGCTGCCTGGGTAATGACAGAAAACATTTCTGGCATTCTTGCCCACCTCATACTGTCAAAAAGGCAAATGAGATACATGAGAATGGCCAGGACATGCCAAGGTCCATTCACACTTCAAATAAGCATACCACAGAGTGTCTGCAATGTCCCCAAGGCCCTCCCTTCCCTCCTTCTTTTTTCTCCTAGATAGTGATGAGGAAAACAGATTTTGAAAGTACCTGGAAGCGTGACTTCACACACTGGATAAATGTTTTTATAACCCTTTAAGCAAAGCAGATTGATAGCTTACTCAAAAAGAAGCACTTCTAAACACAATGCTTCATTAACCAGCTAAAATGATAACTTCTTTGCACAAATAAAGTGGTATCTCCTTGAGAATTATATTCTAGAAAAATGCTCCAGCTGACATTGTGCAAAAGTGACAAAATGTTTTGCTTTGACAAAATGTTTTGCTTTGACAAAACCTTGAGAACATTTCATTTTATGTTTCAGAGATTTATAGTCATGGATTCATATTTTCAAGGCCAAAAAGCCCCATTAGATGTCTTGCATAACACATGTCTTTGAATTACAGATCCTTATTCTTCTATGGTTTTCGACAATTTCTGTTCCACCTAACACTTACCTTTCACGGAGGCATCAAGTCTTAAGCTGAAGAACAACTACAGATGTTACTTCATTTCTTTTTATGTTTTCAATTTTGCTTTGAAAAAACTTGCAACCAATTTCTTATCTTGTAACTTCAGTCATTTTTATGGACATTTGGAATATTTAAAATACTTGAAAACAGACTGCACAGATTGCATGCTTACTGAAATAGTAGCTAATTTTTGAATTCTGGAGGGTTAGTGGCAAAGATGAAAACAGGAAAAGTTATTTGCAAAGTAAAAAATATGTAGATATACATGGAGAGTAGCTTTCACTTGGATTAAAGCTATTTGCACTGTCCATTCAGGTTTTGGAATTTTTGCTTTGCTTTTTAGTAGATGTTTAGGTAAATAGTGATAATCCATAAACTGTTTTGTCAGCCCGGCCCACCTTAATACTGTGGATGTGCAAAATTATGTAGCCCTTCAGATTCCCAGTTGCATGTACACACTGAGATCTAACACATGCCTGCCTTGGAGATATTTCAAACTTGTCTGAGGTGACACTACAAATTAGATATCCTAATTGCTTTAATAACATTAAAGCTGTGGGTGCAGACACCAAGTTTGTTTCCTTCAGATTTGCACCTTTACATAGGAAATTAGTCAAGGTTTTATGCACATGCTTGTCTTTGCCAATTGGGCATAAAACTTTATGTATATAAAATGAGGATGGGAGCTGAATAACAACCAAATTAAAACTTGTAAACTAATCTTGAAGACAACTGTAATCAAACTGCTACTGACCAGCAGTTAGAGTAGATGTAGCTAAAGATTTTCAGCAGTTAAAAGAAACAAGCACAAACAATTTCAAGTTTCTCTTTAATTTTTCCTTTGACATCAATCTGATGAGAAGCTCAAATGCTTAGTTGATGTGATAATATAATTCATTTTTCTTTGTCTGTGGGTAAAGATTTATGCAACAAAGGAATGCTAATAATTTGAGAAATGTTTTGGATAACTTCCTTACTGGTCCTAATTTGTGGCTTTAAATAAGACAATAAAGGAAAAGTTTAACAATAGATGCTTTAATATGACTTAAATACTTCATGGACCTCATCCAGGACATGGAATGCAAGGAATTTCTGTACTGGCCTTCTAGTGTTCAGCGGAATGAACAAACAGAAAAATATTTACCAACAAAAATGCATAGTCACAGCCCACCGATATATTTTCATCAGTCTCTGCCTGCTAGTAGATTTTTATCTTCTGCATGATAGATGAAATTAGACTCTTAAAAGAACTATTAATTACTTTCTCCCGTGTGTTAATACACCAACAGAATCAAATGCAGTTTTGCTTTCTCTATTTTTAGTATTAGTTTTCCGTACACTTTCAAGTTTTCCCACATTAAGGATATTGTGAGGCTTCACAAAAAAACTGTTTTCTAGAAATTTATTTCTATTTGTGCCCAGTGCATTATATTACCAATAATACCAAAACAAGGAGAGAGCATGGTAAGAATTTAAAATAAATGTATCAGCATCTGTCTATCAACTCCTTTCTCACACCCAATATTGACAACTGGCCTGGAAATGATTCTAAGCAATCCACAGCCTGACTGCAAACCAAGGGATTAACTATTTAGTAAAATGTCTAGTAATCCTTTAGCCACACTTTCTAAATAACCTAAAACACACAGAAAGTTTTACAGAGTAATACACTTGAAGCAGTCTACACATGTTTAAGATGTACCTCAGGTTTAGCTAAAAGGAGAAGAGCACCTAGGAAAAAAAAAAACCAAAACAATTTTAGCAAAGATGTTATGTTAAGAATGCATTTGGTGGCTCTGTAAATATGAGCTTTACGTATATGATTTCAAATTTCTTGTCTACCAGAATAAAAGTTTTACCAGATTCTTATTTACAGTCATAACTTAGGATGCACACAGGAAAAAAGAAAAAGTCATCCCAAAGAGCTTCTACCTAACTTGCCTTACTACCACAAATTAGTTGATAACTGTTTATGCTTTATTCCTCACACTTTAATTCAGCTGAAATTAAAATCAGTAAGAAAGACATTGGCAAAAATCGTAATTGCAGTTTCTTTAGTAGGGAAACGATCTAGGAAATTCAGATTGTTTTCATAGATTATGTTTAGGAGCCTAAATATTGTGTGGGTGTGCCTAAGCGAACATCTGCCCAGGACAATAGATTGCTGTCCAGTTTAAAGAACAAGCAAAGCCTGCCATTGTTTATACCTAACATTTTAACAATGGCCTCAAGTTAAGTATTACGTTTGGAATACAGAAAATATAATCATATGGAAAGCATTAATATTTAACGATATAAGATATTTTTATCACATTCATTGTTTTACACAATGCTTGTTTTAATTAGATAATAAAATTAAAGGAAGTCACAAAAAACACATAAGGCTAAATTTTTCAGATAATTTAGACGTAGAATTAAATGCATGTGCAATTATTGCAGTTGCATGAACAAATCATAGAACTGTATACACAGACACAGTGAATTATGACCATTTGCAGATATAATTGTCCTGTCTGTATATCCGTTAAGGTAATTGCCTACATGTACAAATTAGGCGTGCAATTGCATTTGCATTTTAAACATACATACATATGGCTAAATAGTCACAAAATCAAGCTCAAAATCCTTAACCTATCATTTATGAGAGACATTATTAACTTAATCAAAACATGAAGAATTGGAGTAATGGAAAGCACATGGAAATTCCCTCTACTGTATTTGCAAAACTTTGTAGGCCTGAAGAAACATTCCTTAATAATATTTACCTGCATGAAAATAATCTTTACCTTTGTGAAGCAGACAAGCGTGCTTTTCCATTTTGTTCAGACAAATATTATTTTCCATACAGTATTGCAGAGAGAGTTATGGTCAGAATTAACCTTCTAGTTCCTCCCTTCAACTCCTGCTCCAACCACTGCAACATGACTTTTTATATGGATATATGTTACTAGCATCTGTGATCAGTCTTCCACTGGTGTAAAATGCAATAGGATGCCTAATTGTGGCCAGTATACCTCTTTTCCAGGCTAGAATAGATGACGCCTGTTTTTTGACATAAATCAAACCTGCTGATTACTTCTATTTTCCTCACTCCTGTCGTTTCCTGTGAAAATTATGTAAAGTCTAACAGAGGCAATTATGCACTGCTTCTGTACTGTTAAAGTTGGGGGAATTTTGCCACTTTCCTTAAATAAAACAAGAATGAGACTCTAGCCTTCTCTTTCCCAGAGGATTCCTCAGCTAACTGTGTCCATCCATATAAATGTTCTGGGATCATTGCAGTAAACAAGACCATAGCAAAATAGGGCATTAGGGAAGAGCAAGAGGACTGAGTAATTTTGGAGGTTGAGGAATGAATGATGTGGAATGATGAAAAACCAGCACTGATCTTTTGTTGTTTGAGTCTTCTTGTGTGTAAGGAACGTTCTTACTCAATACACTGATGGGTATTAAAAAATGTCTAGCTCTAGGAATATTTTCTCCTCTTTCTGAGAATAATCTGGGATATCCCAAATACCTGCTAATCATTCTGTCCAAAATAGTCATATTATTTATTCTTTCTAGAGTGTCAGAGTCTGGAAACATACCACAGGTCAGATCTCTGTTTTGTAAATGAAAAAACAACAAAAACCCACAAACCAAAAAACCCAACCCCAAAATCTGCACTTGTGAGGCCACAGCTGGAATACTG
>VYZM01019475.1:20701-38697 GCA_013398915.1 Dromas ardeola | reverse complement strand
AAAACAAAACAAAACAAAAATGCATTTCTTGTAACATGGCACTGAGCTAAACACGAATGGAGTCCCTGAACTATTCCCACTGGTATCTTCGGTGCTCCCCTTCCGCCGTCGGCAGGGCGCCGCGTAAAGAACTCCGCTCTCACCTCTCCGCTCTCCTCTCTGAACAACACCCAGGCCCTGTCACCACACGGTTGTCATGACACTCCAGCGTGCAGTGAGTGGGCTCGCAGGCCGCCCTTCTGGGCGAGAGATGGCAACTGTCACTTCCGTAAGTTTTACAATATTAGCAAATAAGAGAATGGTAACGCAGTTTCATAACATTTCACAGTAAAGTTACAATTGTTTTGAAAATACATTGTCCCGAAAACATTCTCAGTAGTAAGGTCGTCGTGGATTGTTCTGTGGGGAATAACAAGAGAAAATTAATCGAAATTGCTGTCTCCACAGAACAATGAGCATCTGAGCTTAATTGGCTGAAAAAGCGACTGAAACATGACATTTTTTGACAGTGAAACCTGAGGTTTCCCAGCATCAAAAGTTACAAATATAGCTTTCTAGGTGTGCTGGCATGCTCAATGTAACAGAGGCAAACACAAACTTACAAGCCTTTTGCAACCAGGAAAACAATTATTCAAAATAAACCATGGATTCATGGACAACCCGTCCGCTTCCTCTGTGCGCAGATTTTATATTTTGTATGTACCAGCTAAAATTAAAACCAGCGGCTTTTGTATTAAAAAAAAAAAATCATAGCAAGGAAAACTGTGCATCCATGGATGTTTTGGCAGCGATAATTTGCTTCAGCATGAGAACAGAATCAAAGCGAAACTTTCACAGCATTTGGTCTCTTGGCTAAGCACTAGGAACACTCCCACCCCTCCAAGATACGCACAGAAGCCTCAATGGATCTGTCACTGGCTCTGCTCTGGTTTCGGGAGCACTTACCAACGGATTTGGTCGGAAGCGGTAGGCGAGCATCATCCGCTTACGGAATGCCTCGTACTCATCATCCTCCTTGGTCAGCTCGGCAGGACGATCGATGCCAAAACCAGCTCCATCCACAGCAGTAGTTCCCCTATTTGGAAAGGGGACACAAAGGCTCCGAGGTAAGGAGATGTGACAGATCACCACCTTCTCCCCCAGAAATACCTGCTCAGAGCTCAGGGAACAAGCACCAGGGAGCACTGGGCATCCTCGCACAGAGCGCGCTGCATCGAGACAGACAGCTAATACTGAGCACCTTATTGCATTTGCCGCGTTCCTACGTCGCCCTTCCAAATCAACGAGGCTTGCTATTGTTAGATGGAAGCAGTGGTGTCAACATGTATTTGCTTAACCTTTTACAGCCGGACCAGAAATACCGTCTGTGCTTTGGACGCCTCCCTGCTGAATGGTGCTCTGACTGGCAGACCAACTTTTGGCAATCAAATGCATTGATTTGTACCGCGCTGATTGGAGGTACATGGAACTGTTAAACAACGTGCCTGCCTCCCGTTCCTTCACTCCAGAACAGTCTAGAAATGGAAGCAATTCCTTTCCATCTGCAGTAGCACCTTCTTACCTGTTCTGAGAACACCAGAGATGGCAGAGCCCAAGCAAATCACAACCCTTGTTCAACCCTGTGATGGACAGAAACTGCCTTCCTGCTGTTGTCTGTAAGCCTTGCTGCTTTGATTACAGTGATTTTTTTATCACAGGACTTCTTTGAACCAATAAACATGTTGCCAGAGAGATCATCTTGCGAAAGAGGAGCAGAAGTGCTTTGTAGAGATACCTTCTATTGTGCAGTAAACAGGCAAGTGATACTTCTAAAAAGATCTAATGCTAAAACACAATTCAGAGTATTTTCTATCCCCAATATTTGGTTTTGAAGTTCAGCATATGTTACCACCAGATGATTCACCTAAAAAGAGATGCTCATCTATTTTTGGAGAGAACTCTCATAAAGCTTTATTATATACAAAGCGTGATCAAATCAGAAAACTTCTGTGCAAAAGGGTGACGTCAAGACAGTTTCATGATCACACACAAAGCTCTGATCTGGACTGAAACATCTTTCAGACACGGGTCTAGCTGCAGCAATACCAGTAATCGCCTTTCACCCGCCGCACACCAGGGATTAGCCAGCAGGCACCAACGGCGCTTCAGATGCAAAAGGCATGTTCTTTAATACTTGAATAAGTTCATGACTTTAAAGACGTGACTTAATCCTCACATGCCCTGGGAGAGGTGAAGAGCAGACAAGTATCTTCATTTTATAGATGGGCAAACTGGGGAGAAGGCACCTCTCAGACGAGCACACTATACAAACTGAGACTAGAAACAAAATACTCTTGGCTCAGATCATACCTCCTGCCTGAGATAAAGTAACAACCCCAGGCCTTGGGGGGAGGGAACCCCAAAGAAATCGGAACCCATTTTTCTCCTTTGCTGCGAGGATTCCATATTCTGTTCAAGTGATGAATTACAGTCACATTCACCGCAGCTGCTTCCAGTAGGCTACCGGAGCATCAATTATCAGCCCAAGAGGAAAGGACTAAATCAATAGTAGGAGAATTCTGCTTACTTGCTGACGGGGTTTTTAATCCCCTGTCCATCCGAGCCAAGTCCCTCGCCTTCCTTCCAGCCCATCTTCATTAGCATTTGATAACCTATGTTTTCCACAGTCAGTTTGAACTCTTTGTATTCAGAATAATCTGGCTCCCGTCCTTCCTGCAGAGACACAAAAGGCAGTGTTGGTTATTTTTTATATGCACCCATCTTTGAGGGTCAGAGGAGGGGGAAAACCCGCTTCAGCTACTCAAAGTTAGGACGGTTCTGGCAAACAATTAATAACTAGCATGATTTCCTGGGATTCCAGTTCTGCAATGCCACAGAGAAGAAAGTGGGTAAATGATAAAGCACTGCACGGCCCTGTAACATAATCTGCAAGAAGCAGGGAATGCTACTGTGAGGTTAACCTGAGAAATACGTAGCTCCTGAATTTGAAGTTGCTCACTGGATCAAGCTTCAGATACAGTTCTTATTTAAGCCAGGATCTCCAGGGAACGTCAGACCCCATGCTGGTTACACAAAAACATTATGAGGGATGTGCCAGCGTGAAGAAGTTCTACACTTTAGGAAGAACTGGCAGGTATTGAAGTGCTTTGCATAAGCGTTTTGTAGGCTTTATATTTTCACTTTACTGCAATCATCTGAATAAAATTTCAAGTCTTCCTTGCTTGGCATCAGCAACCACTTACTCGAAACAGGAATAGCAGACAAATGGTGGGTAGTCCGAGAGGTTTGTCTGTAATTTCAGCAAACCCCCGAATACTGGCCCAATTGTCTGTTCTCTAATTTGCAACAGCCGTTTCTCTGCAAAAAGCAAAAAAACCTGACCCCTTGTTTCCTCCAGAAGTAACGGAGGTCCTGGCAGAAGTACCTGAAGGCTGCAAGGTAGCTAACTGCTGTGAAATGGGGCTAAGCATGCTTGAGATCTCTCCCTCCCTGCTACGGGATGAGCCTGGAGCACTGCCACCGCCCTCTGAAGTCTCTGCTATTTCACCTTCAATGCCTTGAACGTCTCCATGAATTTCTCCAGCTCGTCAGGTGGAAGAAAGTCTCCGATGAAATGTTTCCCTCTGCCCATCTGGGTCAGCTGCTCAGCCCACTCTGCCCGAGAGCACAGATGAGAGAAATCAGCAATAAGGCAGCGTTCTTTGACTTGGAATTTCAGAGGGTTTGTGAAGGATAAAGCCTCACAGCAACAGAGGGTTATTATCTCCACCCAACAGGCAGGGAAGCCACGGCACAGACCAGTGAAAAGTGACCCTGCGGCTCCCACGCCAACGTGATCTCAGACATCTCCCTCTGGAGGCCTCTGGGCAACCACAGAGCAAGACTTTTGCGCAGCAGCTCCCTACACACCTCGCGTCTTGTCCATCTCCATGCGTCGAAGCTGGTGCTCCCATGTTCCCAGCTCACTGTCCACCTCTTCATCGCTGTCGTAGCCATGTTGGTGCTGCTGAATTGCCTTTTCCCACATCATCTGCATCTCCTGCATGGCTCGCTTGTGCTTCATGATCATATCATACATTTGCTGCATCTGGGGGAAGAGATGCAACAGCGCACTCAATAAAACAACCCCTTCACAGGAGCAGGGTCTGCCACAGAGTTCTGCGGCAGAGCCCGCGCCCGCCCAGCTGCGGTACAGAATACGGGTTATGACAACGACAAATCCCACCAGGCAGCGCTGCTGTTTGATCTGCTCCGCTCCCTTTTCAGATCAAACAGGAGCATTATGTGCTGGTTCCTCCGACAGAAGTACCTTGCTATTAACACTGAGGGCTGCTGCCATCTGATCAGCCCCACACAGTTTAAACATCACCCTCACGGTCTCACAAAAGCCAATTCTGCTCTCATTCCCCCCAAAACCTGCAAGTAATCACTCACCTTCTCCCCACTGCTGGAGCAATACACAAGCAGCTGCAGATGTGACACAACAGACCTTATAGATTTTGGGTTTTAGTTTGGTAGGACAGCAATTGGCTGCCTTAATTCATATTCCCCAAAGTCCTCTAATATTTCTGCTGACTGCAGCACCACATGATTCTTAGGCGTTCAGCACAAATCCTAGCGATTTATTTGTAGGCCACTGGGAAAGTTTCTTTGCTGTCTCCACCTCCATTTTCCCAGCTAACCCAGCCATGTTGCGACGCAATATGCCGGTACACAATTGAATTTGGAAATAATTTCAGGGCATTACCTCTTGCTGCTCCTTCAGCTGTTTCTTCTGGGCTTCGGAGAGCTCCGTCACACCCACCAAACCAACCGGTTTCCCTTTTTCATAACCAAGACCCTTGAGGTCCTGAACTGTAATAAGCACATGTTAAAAGACTTTCAAAAAAATCTGAGACAGCTGTTGAGACCAGCGAAACTGCACCTCAAGATCCCCACATGAAGTTTTATACTTATTTATTTCATGGTTCCAAGCACTGAGACACTTAACTGAGTAACAACTGCCTGGTAGGATTTAGGAACCAGAGGAGCAGGAAAAGCTACCGGGTCGCACCTCCTTCTCCAGCCAGCTCAGAGTATTCCCTCCCCCTGGTCCAAGGCTCTGCCCACACCACGTTAGCAGACTTGCAAACCGCCTCTTGCATCCTCAGAAGTCACACTGCATGGCAATCTGCTACACCATGCTTTAAAAATCATTCCTGTCTAAGATTAATTCTCTTCATAAGGCTTCCTCATGAACCCCAGCCACTGCAAAGAGTGATACTTAATTATTCAGAACTGAGTCACAAGCAGATCTGAGCCTGTCAGCATATTGCCCAATCTGTGCACGTAAGTGTCTGCTGATTACTATGTAAACAGCTACTTCATTCAAAATGAAAAGCAAATGACCACATTAGAATAGAGACATGAGCGTTATGCTGCTTTTGGAAGTTGCCATTCCCCAAGGAGATTTTAGTTTCTAATCTACAGGCCCAAGAGCAGCATTGCCAGGGATGTTGCCGCTGCTTTCAAAGAGGGGGCATTTTAAGCCTCTGCTTGACAATCCCATTGATGTATCCTCCTTTTTCTGCAGCATCGCCTTTTGGATGCTCCTCCTTCAGAATGATTTTTGCGGTTTTATCAAATAAGCCCTGAAATTAGATATTAACATTACCTGGGCAGGGCACCTACTGATTTAAAATGACACTCTAAGTTCAAAGGGCGAGTTAAAGGCAAGAGGGGGTGGGGGGAAAGGAAGCCTATTTGTAACTGCTGCACCATGAAAGAAAGTAATAGAAGCATTGCTGGGGCTGCAAAAAAGATTTACACTGGAGATTGCCTTGCAAACTTGGTTCGTATATATGTAACGGGGCTGGCAGCTCCCCTCTAAAGCACCTCTGAGCTAAGATCCCAACAGTTAAATATTTAAGGGATTAAAGGAAGACACACAACCGCATTTGAAAGTGTGTTGCATTTTTCAATACAAGGAAAAGGATTTCTTCCTAATGACTGCAAAAACCTCCATTTGAATGTAAGTCCAGACTACAGTTAAATGATGCTTCATTAATTATTCATTATCTATTAATTATGAAGCCTGATAATAATAGGATCATTGTTCATGACACCCAATGTCTACACAGCATGCTAATTAGGCCCCAGGGGTCGTCATCTCCCTTCCTCTTATTCGCACTCAGGGCAATTGATCCGAGAGCTCTTATCTCCCTCCTTTCCCCGCACGCTTTTGGCTGAGCACGCCAGGATTGGAAAGCGGCTTCCTTAACTCCAGCCTCCCGAGGAGAACATAAACCAGCGCATCCACCCTCCCTCGCACAGCTACAGCCTCTGCACATTCGCGCCGGGAGTCAACTCTGCAGGAAGAGTTATGTAAAACACTGCAAGAGGTTTTCTGAGAGAAGGGAAGCAAGAAGCTGTGTGACACCAGGCTCAGTGCTAGGATATGCACCTTCAGCTCCCAAGAAATAAGAACAAACAGAAAAAGAAACCTATCTATTGTTGATAAACAGCCCAATTTTTGTCTCAGAGAGCACTGAGATTTGGAGACAGTTTTCATAAGCACGCTACGCCTATTCCACAGAAAGAAGAATCTGGGCCCGAACGTTATGTGAGACTGGGGCACTTCAGCATCAGCCCCAGTGAAAGATTCACCTCCTGTCTCAGGGCATGGGAAAGCTTTCGCTGAATGCACCGAGGAAGACTCTCTGCCCTTCACAGAGGTCAGCAGCTCTCCGGCTTAGTTCTGAATTGCACAAACACCCAGGCTAAGAGCCAGGCATGGCTCTAGAGGCCCCGCGAGCTGGTGGCTTGCCAGCATATATAACCACCTTAAAGGAGAAAGGTGAGGCTGTAGCATCTTCTTTTAGTTCCCAGAAAGCATATGCCACTGCTGCTTCTTGTGCTAAAACTACACCTGGTTTGCCTGACCGCTCCGGTGCCTCGCAGACTTTATGCTGAGAGATGCTGAAAGTCACCGCAGAAATTTAGCTCTGGGGGATATTTTTGTAGGCTTGGCCCAAAGTATCACAATAGAGGCAAAGCGGACAGAAAAAGCAAAGCTCCACCCCTAGTCCACATCTGAAGATAGAAAAGTCTATTCATAAATAAGATCAGTCAACTTATTTGCGTAAAAAAAGATAAGATTTATAAGTTCCTTACACTGGTCTAGCACCAGGCAAACACTAAGCAAAAGATAAGGAGTTGCTTCTCAGTCATGTTCAGCAGGCCTGGGAAAAATACATTATTTTTTTTTGCCTTGGATGACATCAGCTTTGCCTACAGGGTTAATGGTGCAGTCTATCTGCAGCATTGGCAGAAGACTACCTGAAGGTTTATCCCTTTCCCACATGCCCAAAAAGGAGCTTGTTACAAGAGAAGTGAACGTCCTTTCAGGACAGCAGGAGAAACCCCAATACAGAAGTGCCTGATTTTTTTGCTTCCTAAGTCTGAAGATCTTACTCAATTAAAGCTAATCAGTCCCAAACCAATCCATTATTAGGTTTCAGAAAATTCTAATGACAGCCTGTAATTTCCCATTAGCCCACAGAGTACGCTAATCACAGTATCTCTGCTCTGTTCCGCTTTCCAGATGTATTAGTCCCTGCAGTAAAGTGTTTTGATATAAATACATTTAAGAGGAATTTGTTTCTGTCTAAAAGAGCTACACTTTCTCCTCTCCATGATACTGATTTATTACTAAGGGAAGACAGGAAAAGAATCAGAACAGTCCTCCACTAAATCCAAAACAATTGCTAAGGATAAAGGACTAAGACATAGATACTTCGGTACCAAAGCATACTGTGCAACTCTAACCTTCCACAGGACCAGGGGTGTAATTTGGAATCTCTTCACCTGTCAGGTTGAAGATGTCAATTCTAAAAAGGGATTAGTCCATCTGAACCAATAAAAAAAAAAAAATCCTTCCCCCTGCAGAGCATTAACAGCGCATTAACGGTTGATTTGTTATGCCTGGCAAATTGTTTGCTGTCCTTTTCTTCTACTTGACACAAAGCCCTGCAGAAAGTGAGCGTGAACACAAGGAGCATGTCTCTGTCTAATTAAGGGGAGGCTAAAAGAGCCAGGGGAGATTTCATCAGGAAGCATGCTGGAATGAGCACATGGATACCCTTGCAGCCCCCCCACTGATGCTTGTTTTGATAACGCCGGCCCAGCTTCATCATCGAAGCTTCATTACCGTCTGCAAGAAAAAAAAATTACTCTAGAGGTACAAAAATCAGGAAAGGTTTTTGCATCTGATTTCTGCCTTACTATGAGCAGCAACTCAAGGTCAAATGAACAAGCCAACCAGGCTGGTATCTCGTCCTGTACATGTGAGATGTAGAGCCAAGACTTCTGTACTGCACTGTGATCAGAAGATGGAATTACATAGGAACTTCTCTTCATCTACATTCAAAGTGCTGGATTAGGAGGCAGAGTCCATCCTTCCTGACCAACAGACACCACAGCACATAGAGCCAATCCTGCATCTTACCCCAGCCTAACAATCAAAGCTATTAACGGCTGAGCAATTATCTCCTCTAAAACCCAGCCAAAGCAGAAGACCCACGGACTCATCGGAGCAATGAACTGTACAGGATGACCATGGGCTGAAAATTATCTGCGGTCTCACCCTGCAGCTCAGAAAATTACAGCTTGTTTTCTATTACTTGTCCCACTTCATCTGTTCTGCTATTGCTTTTTGAAAAAGGTCCTTATTGAGACAGGTACTTATTACTTTTCCTGTGACTCCAGCCTCATACTATTAATTCTCTCAGTTTGCCAACACCAACTGCCTTATCTCACATCTTCTCTTTCTCCTTTTCACATCCTTTCCCCACACCACACTAATTGGGCAAAGGACTCAGAGATGCCATCTTAAATATCTGCATTCACCTGTTGTCCTTGAGTGACTCAGTTTTTGTATGCATCTCTAACTGCCTGCCTAATTACCGATCTGCACATGCACAGATGGGCCACCAGAGTTCAACCTCCGAGAGCTCCCTCGAAGTGCCTCGACTGGAAGAATTATCTTCCAGCCCTTGAAGAGAGCTGCAGCCCCTGGGTGAACTTGGCAGGTGAAGTAACAGCAGCATGCGCCTCAACGCTGGCTGAGGACTGCGAACCCCGTCTGTAATCAGAGGGACTGAAATGGGTATAAACTGGAACTGGAAGTTATCCTTGTCTCTGCCAGCACTTGGGGAACGGCTTTTTCCATTTAACCTTCTGAGCAGTTAGAGAGAGATGGAAGTGCCGCCCAGGGATTTTATCCTACCATGGGGAATAAGCACAGTTCAGCCTTTGATATTTGTTTTCTGACAGACTCTCTTCCTGAAGTGAAATAGCCCTAAATAGTGTAGAGGCTGAGGCTGTAATGAGCTATAGCACAGCAGGGTTTTAGATATAGCTGGAGAATGATAAGATCCAATCCCTGGTGTCAGCGAGATAAAGTGGTTTATCTGGGTTTCCATGCAGGGGAGAGTTAGCTGCTAGACCCAGCTGAAAGAGAGGGGGCTGGCAACCACGGAGATTACAACAAGAGATAGACTCGTTGGGCCTTCTGTCTACAAAGCCAGCTGGGCTAAGGCAGAATGGACTCCCCAGGAAATGCAGTTATTCAACACAATATACAGACCCACTCACCTGAAAGAGGGGAGGGAGAATCCAGCTGTTGGACAAGCTGTGGGAGGGGCAATTCAACCTTGTCCTCCTCTGGCCCCCACCTGCTCTTCCGCTTCTTTTTAGTAGTGCCTGTAGCTGTAGTTGCTGTTGCAGCAGTAGTCGTAGCCGTCTGATCAGGTGGAGTTGTAGAGGATGATGGTGAAGGTGAGGGCAAGGATGAGGGCACGGGCAAGGGAACAGGCAGGGGCGAAAGAATAGGCAAGGGTGAGGGCAAAGGAGAGGGAACAGGCAAGGGCAAGGGCAGAGGAGCGGGAACGGGCAAGGGCAAGGGCAGAGGCAAAGGTGAGGGCAAGGGCAAAGACGGTAAGCACAAAGGTGATGGTGATGCCTCAGGACTGGTCTTCCTTTTCAGACTGGGCTCTACAGGCAAGGGGGCACACGCAGTGCTGGTTTTGGCCTTACGGAACTCCTCCAGCTTCTGCCGGTAATACTTGTAGCCTTTGCTGTTTGGTTCATATAAAAACCTATAAAGAAATAAAAAAAAAAAAAGAAAAAGTTTAGATGTAACAGCCACATGCAGGGGTTGGATACAGCACAGCTTGGCCAGGGCTTTTCTTTCCTACAATGCTCTTGCACAACGCGCCTTCCCACACACTTCTTGCTCTCCAGCACCATCCTGTGCGTACGTCCGTGCAATGCAGGCTCTGCGTGCCCTTGCAAGGTAGGCTGCAAGCCTCTGGGATCAGGAAGCGTATTTCCCATTCACGAGCAAACCACAGCCATTTTCGGTGCCAAACAAACACACAGGACTAAAACGGATCATGTTACATTTGTGGAAATGCAAGGTCCTCCCCCAGAATTCACCTGCCTTCCAAAACATGTTTGGAAAAACTGCAAGGACTCCAACAACATGTCGGGTTTCAGTTCCCAGGAGAAAACAAACATTCCGGTTTTACTAATGGGAACGCCAAACCACTGCCTAAAGTAACTGCTCCCAGCCCTCTATTCAAGCTAGAAACATTGACATTACCAGTCTGCTTAATTACACCACGACCCCGCCTTCTGTTCCCTCATACACAAAAAACCATTGCTTTATTTGCTACCCCTTCCAGAAATAGGCATCTCTGACCTTTTGGGTAAAATAAAACTCCTTAGTCTCTGTGGGAAGAACATGAACAATCCTCAATCTAACAGCTACGCAAAAAAAAAAAATAAAAAAATAAAAAATCAATACAGTCATGTTTGTTACAAACACGTTATCTTTTTGGGCTCACTCCAGTTTAAATACTTCACACAGAAAACTTGCCTATTCCTAACTCCTCTACAATTTTCCCTTTTTAGAGGAGCAGTTTAATACCTGATATAACCTCTCCTGGGGGATAGTGCCTGCTCCCACAAGAAAACATAAGAGACGACAGACCTTTCCCATCTACCCCTGCACAACACACGCAGGCAAATACAAACAGCTCTCGGACGTATTTAAAATTCACTAAACATGGACTTGCATCCCCCTCCATTGGAATAACAGCACTTAGGATCGCTTCAGGAGCGAGCAGAGGGCAGCACAGGACCCTCCCTACAACAAACCTGATGAAATTCTAACAGAGGCAATAGTGTTTAACTTGACCGTGCTCAGGTGGGATCACGGCGGTGTTTTAAAGTAAATAATGAAGCAGTTCAGATATTAGCACATCTGTCTAATGTAATTCACAACACAAGGGGAGTACCCCAGAGGGCCAGAAGGCAGCCAATAAAACGCCAAAATATCAGCAACAAAATAAGCCTTGCCGAGCCCCACTTCATTTCCAGAGAACACACCAAATTGTTTGTAAGAGCAGGAAAATATAACACGAAGGAGAGGCATATAACACCATATAACACCAAAGGGAGGCTTTAAACAGCTGTCAGTGGGCACTGACGAGTACAATTCACATCAGAAAGGCTGAAAAAGATATTCCAAAGGGGAACCTAATGGCGAAGAAGCACTACCTGTGTGTTAGTGAAGATGCTGTGTAAAGAGCAGCCCAGGAAATTAATTGGACAGCAGCGGTATGAGTGGTGGATGGGGGCTCACACCAAAACATAGCTATAGGGAAAAGTATAAAGGTTAGAAATATACTGGCACGTTGGAACCAAAAGCAGGTGTGCAGGGGTGGAAGTAACAAATTAATTTTGGAGAAAGAAAATCGATTCCTCTCTCTGTGCCTTCCTTCAAACTGTGAAGCTTGAGAACGTAAAGGCATCAGTGCTGTAACTGCACTGTCCTTTGTAACTTCTGACTTATCACAAGATTGCCTATTATTTCCCCTTTCAAAAAAAACAAATCCAAACCCATCCAAGCAACCCCCCCCATTACACCCAGCAGCAGGTTTCTTCCTTTACCTGAAAGCATGGTTCTCCCGGTTGTTCTGCAAGGCAATAGCTTCCACCTCGGGACCCCCGTCTGCTATGAACCTGGCCAGTTTCTCAGCAGAGTTCTTTGTCTCTTCGTCGTCTGGGGGTGAAACTTTAAGCAGGCTGTCAGTACTGGGCCCAACTCACACAAGCAACAGTCAAAGCCTATCTGTTCTAAGAACCCCAAGAGCAGAATAAGGGCAAAAGGTCGAGTTTAATTTTTAGAAACATTACACATAAACAATCATAGAGTTTGTATCACAAAAACATGATATTGCGTAAGGTGGTGCAACAACTGTGTAACCAGAGGAGTGCCCATTCACGCATCAGCCTCCTCTGTGCCAGGAGCTAGATGGGAGCAGATTAACAGACAAACCAGCTTTTGTCTTCAAAGATGGAAGAAACACTTGTTTCTCTCTGCTGCAGAGAAGTCTGTTTCTTCCCTGTGTCAGGCACGTTTCCAAAGGGTTACACCTCAGCACTCACAATCATCTCTAGTCAAAGGCTTTGCCGCTGACGTCCCCAGGAGCAATGGGAAGGCATTAGAAAAAAATGTCAAATTAACATTGCTCCATAATCTCACTTGTACCTACTGTCACTACACATCTGCTGGCCATTTGAGGGGAGGGTCGTGGGCCAGAGGAAATTCTCCACGGAATAGTCCCAATCCTCACCTGGAAGAGGTGCCTACTGCAGCCTTAGTCCAAAGGCACAGAGAAGGCTCTGACCATTAGTATTTCAAGCATATTGGATGTTTATAAGGAGCCAGGCAAATAGGTTATTTAGCCAGACAGCCTTATATGACGTTTGCTACCTGCACAGTACCAGTGCCAGTACTCCAGTGTGCTGGCACAGGACCAGGAGGCAGAAGACATGATTATAAGCCATGGACAAGTCATAACCTTTCCTTGCTTCAGTATTCCACACCTGTAAAGTATGGATAATACTGCTTAGCTTCCAAACTGTGGTATCAGTTAGTTGATATTGGTAACAAGCTCTTTCAGCCTACAGTCTATTAAAACCACGAGTTGTTTGAGCTGTTAACTCATCAGCGTGACAGCTAAATTGCATTAAGACTCCTTTCTCCAGCAAAGGAAGCTGACACAGAGAGGCTGAGTGATTCGCCAGGGCCACACGCAGGCCTGAAACGCAGGCTGGACAAGAAGCGATAAATGCCTGGCCCACAGACCACACTTCACCCACTAAATCATTTCCTTCTCTTAACACAGTTAATCAGATTCCACTGCTCACACCACCTGTCTGTTGGCAGATCATCCACTTCTGCTGTTTTCCCACCCGAAAACACAGTCCCTTAACTTGCATGGATTTATGTCCCAAGCAGAAAATAAAAGCTTCAGATAAGGAAACTGCAGCAGAAATGGGGATTAGGTTCAACAACCGAATCATCTTCATTTCTAACAAATCAAGTAAGAACATTTGACAAAAAACACTTTTCCTAAATGCATTTTCAGGGCTGAAACACTTTCCAGAACACACGCAATGGAGAACCATTTCTGTTCACTTTAAGGATTTTGGAGAAACAGAAGGGATATCTCTTTCAAGAGCCCTTTCCATAGAGCATGGTATAGCATGCTCTGGGCTCGGGAAACAACCATTTTGTCACAAGAGTTTGACGCCATCGTGGTGATGTTTGATCACCATCTCCTTCCATTTCGAAATTTTATTTACAGGTAGCAGATTGACAGCCAAATATCTGCTCCAACTGTTTCCAGAACAGACCTAACAAGAAGTTACAGAGAGCAAAGAAGGCAAATTTGACTTATGCAATTCATATTCTCCAGATCCCGGTCTTAATTACCTTTCTGAGAAGAGGATGCCTGAGAACTTTGATTCTCTTTCCTGATCTCTGCCACTTTCTTTCTGTAGTAAAGGAATTCTCTGCTGTTCTTATCATGCAAAAACCTAGGGTGGAGATGGAGGAAAAAAGGGCAAAAAATATGCATCAGCAACAAGTATACACAAACATTGATACTTTGGGATATAAACAGCTCAAGCAAAAAAAAAAAAAAAAATAGATAAATTACTCAGAGTGTATTTAAAATGTGGATTATAAAGTCTTCAGCATGTGTAAATACACATAGCTTTAATCTATGGACTTGCATCCAAATTTTTTGCATCGCTCGAAGGGAAGTAAATAACAGTCTCTTCTGATACAGGAGGGAACCCTCTGTCCACAGCCCCACAGCGGGTCAATGGCAGGGGAGACACAAACACTCCCGAGATCCAGTCCAAATTACTCGCAACAAAGCTCAAATCCACCAAACGATAATTAAACCAAACGCATCCATGAAAACTACATAGACAAGGCTGATGGTTTTTCGCCCACAAAGACACAGCATTCTGCTTTGGAAGACAAGAGCTATCACCACACTTACGAAAAAGCTGGGTTATCCTTGTAGTCTTCCATAGCGACCTTCTCTAATTCTGGTCCCCCTTCAGCCACGAACCTAGCCAGCTTTTCCACCACTTGCCGGGTCTCCGCATCCTCTGGGGGTAAAACTTTAAGCAGGCTGTCAGTACTGGGGTTCAACTCACACACCAAACAGGCAACAGGTACATTACTTCTAAGAACCACGGCGGCAGACAAAAGTAGAACGGGAATGGGAAGAAAAAGGATGAAATGGGGGATCCAGTCTTACACAGCTGTACAAATTACAATCTCTAGGTTACTGTCTCAGCCTTTGCATTCCCCTAGTAGAAGTTAATATTTTGTCTAGATTTTTCCTACAAGGAAAAGCCTAATATTTGGATCACCACAGTTTAGGGTGCAACTTCAATTGTAGCATCGTTTGCTTCTGACAATTCTACTCCGCACAAAACACACGACGGGGAGGAAGAGGAATTGGGTTTGTTTTTTTTAACCACCACATTGCTCACTAAAGATTACAGATTCCAGTTCCCAAGACATCGCTCTGTACCCAGAGAGCAGAGACAGATTGTGTAGCTGGAGCATATAGTTCTTCCGACTGGCATATGCCCATGTCTCAACCCTCACTTGGAGGGAATCCCACCAGAGATGAGAGGAGAGCTCAGTCTCCAAAGAACTGTTTTGGCTTCTGTGCCAAGAAAGGAACCGACTACCACTGAGAGCGATTACAGAGCTGATGCAGGACACATTCAACAGGAACTAAACACAGGCATTTGTCTAGGCAATGATATTTTGGGTAGGGCGCTGAACAAGAGCACACAGGAGCAGAGCTCGCCACACTGCTCTGGACTAGATTCGGACCCACAATCTTTAAATTAAGGGTCCGTATTCCGCCAGTGGCTATTTCTCACAAGCCTGTAAGTTCAGACTGGCTAAGATTACGCTCTTATAAATCCCACCAGAAATAGCCAGACATGGTTTTGTAAACATATAATTAAATAAATTAGGACACAAAGCTTAGCGTGACTTATTTAGCAACTCCAATCTAATTTTATACTTGATTAATACATACGCATGAAATTCAGATTATTAAGCAAATCTGCCTTCTGGCTTCCTAACGTAGGCTATCCAGAGAAACTTGGTTATTTAAGTGCTGCAATATTCTTCATTGGTTTTCCACCCTACTTAAAGCAGGCAGGACCTAGAGGTAAGATCCGCTAATGAAACTTTGAAGAGAGGCACGAACTTTGATTTTACCTGGTCATAGTTCCGTGCCTTACGTGTAATCTTATTTATTAACACATACAATTTTTCCCCCTACACAGCCACACCCAAACTGAGGACTTTTTGTTTTCTATCATTTAAAAACCCAAAATTACATTTTAAATACAAGCATTATATCTACTTATGTTCTAGAGAACTTGGTACTAGCCATAATGGATTTCAATTGTACAAAAGCAGAATTCTTAAGCAAACAATCAAGCTCCATTAAGAGTAGGACGTATTTCTTCTATACAGGTTATTTTTTACAGGGATATATAGACTGGTGAGGCACTTGCCTTGAAAACTCCAAGAAAATAAATCTTTCAGGCACAAAACAGACCCAGTCTAACTAAAGCAAGTGGCCCATCTCCCATATCGAGCTCAGGCTGGATCAGTAATATCTAACAGCATTCAGACCTTGAGTTTTCGGACGAAGCTGGTTTGGAGGAGTCCACCAGCATTAACTCCTGCCATTTATATTTCATGAAGCACAAGTCTGCACACAGGAACTGTGCTAAGAATATCAATTCACAGCACAAGGGGAAAAATACAACCCAACCCTCCACCGGGGAAGAGCATTGAGGGAATCCTCTTCCCACACTCAACTCCTATCCTTCCCACACTCAACTCCTGCCCCTCAAAACAAACAATGTCGTACAAGGTGTCACTTACCTTTGATTTCCAACCACTGCTCATAATCTTCCTCCTCATCTTCATCTGGCGACTGAAACACACTGAGGCGGTTAACGACTGGGCTCTGTTTGGAATGGGAGTAGTTCTTCGCTTGGTGCAGCATGCTGCTCAGGACCTGACCGGGGCGCTTCCCAAACAGCATAGGTTTCTTCCCAACATTTGATGCAGAAGCGTTTGCTGAGTTATTAGTAGAACTCGGGGGAGGTTCTTAGAAAAGAATGAGGGGAAAATAATTCCTGTGCATCCATACTGTTTCAGTCTCAGAAGGTTACAAATAACAACTCGGGCAGTAATACAGCTGCAATAGGCCGTTATTTTCAGAGTAAGTTAAAGACACTGACTGGTAAAAGCTGCATAACGAAATGAAAGCTATGATGATTTTTACAACACAAGATTCAAGCTAGAAGAGAGATACCTGTCTTTACAGTACCTAAAGGGGGAAACCTCCCTATCGCATCTCGAAGAAAGACTTTAATCCAAATTTAAAGGGGTCATTGTTGCTTTAGAACTTACTCATACTGGTAACAGCTCATAGCAGGGTTTCTAAAGGGAACACACATGGAGGCAGCTCACACAAAGCTGGTATCACCAGGAGAAGGAAGGCCTCCTGTTGCTCAGAAGTCGACCTACCAGTACTTGACTTTTCCTTCTGCAGCTTGAGAAACTGCTGGAGGAAACTGCCATCATTAACAAACTTGTTGGAAACACAGGCTTCATTGTCAGTACCGTCATCTCTGAATAGAAAAAGAAAAGTCGGTCATGGCACCCATCATCCTCCCCAGCTCCTCATTTATTGTGAACAGAAACCAAGACAAACACTAATGATTATTAATCTCTCTCATCTAATGTTGAAAACGCACCTGCTTTTCAAAAGCAGAACCATTCAGCCTGCTGCTTACAGCATTTACCCATGCTCTCCACCTGGCTCCTTTACTCCTCTGCTGAAACAGGATTTCTACTTGGTCTGTTACATACCCTGCTTCCAAGAACCCCAGGCATGCGTTTAGCTGGAGAATTGCGTTCACTCTTAGGAGTCACAATTATAAGAAAGATAACAAATAGGAAACAGAAGAAAAGTGTAATAATATCCTGTTAAAAACATGATTGCTCTTAGCACCTATCTGTTCTTGCTAGTATCTGAAAAATCCATCTAGATCAATTAAAGCGCGACTACCCTATTCCAACCTTTACGCAATTATCAGTTTCAGCTTTCTCAGTATTTGCCTCCGAGAGCCAGAGCTTTGTACAGCTCGTCTCTTCGGTTTCACGCCCGGTTTCTGCCAGCGAAGCTCACATCTAAAAGCACCGTAATTCACACGTACTCTCCCAACAGAGGCAGCTGCTGTATGCTCAGGTAGTTCTGCCTCGCTTGCTGCTCCAGCCTGGCCTCGATTTCTCTCTTTTTCTGTGCTATCAGCTCCTCCTGGTGAAGAATATTCACGTTTGTCTTGGCCGATTTAGACTGCGCGACCCCAAACCACCGGCTCGCTTTCCCTACGGGAAGAGAGGGATGAAAATTAACGCTGCGGCCTTCGGGGGCTCCCCAGGACAGGGGGGGGATGATGCCGGGGGGATGATGCCGGGCACACCCCCCACCACCACCCCCGGCTCGCCGCCCTCACAGTGGCGGGGAGGCCGCCAGGCC
>VYZM01019475.1:0-20017 GCA_013398915.1 Dromas ardeola | reverse complement strand
CGGGGGCGGGCGGAGGAGGTGGCGGCGGCGGCGGCGCTGGGCCCGCACCGGGGTCTGGGTCGGGCGGCGGCGCGGCCGGGGGGGAGTCGTGGTACCTGGCGTTGCTGGGCCTGGCCGAGCACTTCCGCACGTCCAGCCCGCCCAAGGTGCGGCTCTGCGTGCACTGCCTGCAGGCCGTGCTGCCCCGCAAGCCCCCGGCCCGCATGGAGGCCCGCACCCACCTCCAGCTCGGCTCCGTCCTCTACCACCACACCCGCAACGGCGACCAGGCCCGCGGGCACCTGGAGAAGGCGGTGAGCCCCTGGGGAGGGTGGTTGTGAGGGGAGAGGCCCTGTCAGCGGGGCCGGGCTGTGGTGGCCGCAGACTAACCCGGTGTCTTCTCTTGCAGTGGTTGATATCCCAACAAGTATCCTTTTCCTGAACGCCCGGGCGAGGAGCATCGCTGCCCGGCCACCTTGCTCCCGCAGCGAGGGCTCCGACAGCAAAACACCTCGGCAGAGAGAGCCTGGCCCTGGGGATGGGGATTTAGCTGGTATTTTTAATCTAATTCTGTGGTTGCGGGTTGCTTTCTTAACGCCTGTGTTCTGTTAAGGGCTTTTTTTGGACGTCAAGGTGCTGCTGTGTTCCGGGCCGTGTTTATTATTTACTTAACTCTGATGCTGCTAGATTCCCCAGTTTGAAGATGTTAAGTTTGAGGCAGCCAGCCTTCTGTCCGAGCTGTATTGTCAGGAGGTGAGTGCACTGAGGCTACTGCAAGAATTGTCGGTTTTCCTGGGGCTGAATTTAATTTGAGTGTCTTTAGTCTTGTAGCAGTATATCACTGTTAAAAATAAGACTTACGAAACTTTTAAAAGCTAGCTGTAATGTAAATACAGAGTAATAAGGTATAAGCCTAAAAAACGCTTGGTCTTTCTTCATGTGAAAGTTGCTGCTGGAATTGCAGTGCAGGTCTCCCACAGCAAAGGAAGTTTACTTGGCCAAAGTATTTCTTTAGCCCTCATTTAGACAAAGACACGCTAATTTGGGGGGAGGGAGGGAAGTAGGTGGTTTTCCTCAGGCTTTTGTTGTGTTCCTAGGGTATTTTTGTTCTTTTTCTCTAGAAAAGCCTTAACTAGTCTTTACTTTTTCTAAAGTAAATGTTTGCCTTTTCTCTCGCGTGCAGGAAAAAAGTGCATATTGGAATAGTGGCCAAAGGAATTAAATATTTAATACTTTTAAACAGACTTTGAGTCAAGTGTAGATGTGTGGGCCTGCGTGTTGAATACTTGGGTTTGTTTCACGTTTTAAGGTTTCTGACCTTGGAGAGTTTAACGGGGAATTGACAGAGAATACTGCTAGGTTGGAAGTTATTATTGTTGGTGATGAAGTTCCCAGTAGCCTGGTTTTTATGTTGACTAGGGTGCACGTTTCTGTTTCAGAATTCAGTGGATACAGCAAAACCTCTGTTACGCAAAGCCATTCAGATTTCGCAGCAGACTCCGTACTGGCACTGTAGATTGCTTTTTCAACTTGCAGTAAGTGATTTATGTTGATAGATCTATATTGTAACGCTGTGATTGGAAAAAACGGCTAGAAAATATCTGTATTCTCCTTAAAAAGAGTTTGGATGCTTTCCCCTTTCCCCCAGTCATTGCTGCTAATGGGGAGACGAATGAAGAAAAGTTTATGCTATAAAATAGTGACACATTCGTGACTATGGATTGGATAAAGACCCGCTTCTTAGGGCAGAAGGCAGCAAGGATCATTCTGTGGGCTCTAGTAACACACAGCTTCAGAGACAGAGCGAAATAAAATGCATGGCTAGCAGTAAGGGCAAATGGTCTCATAAAGCCTGCTGGAATTGGAGCTTCGTTTGATTATTTTCAACCTAATTAGCACAGAGAGCAGAACCGGGATGGGAAGAGCAGCTGGTGCAAAGGCCTCCAAGCAGTGTTACTCTTCCTGTTCTGTAATGTGCTCTAAGCGTGGCTTCGGCTGCACGGGTCGGACCGTCTCCGCTTCTGGGAATAAACTGGCGCATGTTGGAATTTGCAGCATTTAACGTTTGGTACAGTCGTCAGCTGTGTAGCTACTCTTAAAATGCTGATTTTCCTCAGTGATCCAATGCATTAGGTGTGGAGTATATCCCAAAAGTTAAGTGATCAGTGGGAAAAGCAGATAATTGTTAAACAACTCCCCCTGTTTTTCCAGGTTATGCCTCTTCTCTGCTCCTAAAGAGCCTTGAGGTGTTTAACGCGAGAGTTGAGGAGTTAATTGCTCTTTACAGGTACTCTGCAGCAGAGAGCTAGTTAGGAAGCAATTTTATCTTTGAAGACTGTCTTAATAGTCACCTGTACTGTCTTTTCCCCCTTCCTGATGAGCTTAAACAAGCAGACAGCTCCGTTTAAAAGGAATTGCCAAGCTCCTTTGTATAGTTTAGGAACGGGGAGTTGTGGAGAGCCTGACTTTCCTATCGATTAAAGGACAAATGTTTACTTTGCAATGAGTTAATGCCTGAGTACTCAGAAGCAGCTTAAGCGTTTTTCTCAGTGCCTCCCTCTGAAAAGGATCTTTCCTCGAAGCTTGACATTCTTTTCTGATTTCTCTTCTGTGTGGTATTTCCTCTCTGGCTTTTGCTCGACCACAGAGGCCTGTGTGTCATCTTGTCTTGGTGCCTATTCTTCTACAACGGTGTGATTTTCTACCTGAGTTGGGAGAAGGCACAAAAGTCACAGCGGGAGGGAGCGAGAGGTGCTCTGGCAGCTGCATCCATCCTCCCCCCGTCACCCAAAACATACTTTGCAGACTCTCTCTGCTCTTCTTGCTGGAAAACACACTCTGTTGTTCCAGTTACTCCAGTGTAACGGTCCATGGTTACTCTGGAGCTGTTGGGATCTGATCTGCACTTGATCTTGATGAATTCTGACAGCTTTGCGTGGTATGAAACAGGGCTGAGACGTTTTCTTTGAAATGTTACGGACTTTTTTTTTTTTTTTGGAGAATGCCAGGTGTTCCTGGAAAATGCATCTAAAATCAGATGGTACATTTAACAAGTGCCAGTTCAGCACTGGTCACGTGTAAAGCACAGAAGTAATTACGTTTTTAAAAATTGCCGATTAGGTTCACAAAGAAAATGCTGATCTCTTCTGTCTTTTTTCTTTTTTTTCAGCAACTACATACACTTGAAAAAGACTTAGTATCTGCATGTGACCTTCTTGGAGTTGGAGCAGAATATGCTCGGGTGGTGGGATCAGAGTATACCAGGTGAGTTCCCTGGACTTTTTTCCCTTACCACAGAAAATATTTTGGTTTCCTCTACTTTTTATGTAGAGTTATTCTGGTTTTATTTAGAGATGTGATTGCTACATGGGTTTTAAAGGGAAATCAGTATTTCTGAGTGTTGTCTTAGATCTGAGAGTTTGTCCAGCTCTTTCCTTTTCCTTATTGTCTTTATGAGCAAATTTTCCAGGTAGCCTGGTTTGGCCTTAGATGCTATTGTAACTCGAACTGTCCGAAGCTTGGATACAGACCTGAGAGGCTGGGATTTGGATTCCTGGGGTTGTGATTGTACTGTCCCATCTAGCTTTTAAATGTGCTTTCTCTGGCAGGGTCCTTAATACTCTTTTGTCCGTTGTCTTTGAGGGGGAGAACGGCAGATATTTTTTTTTTCATTAGGGTTTTCAGATACAGTTGTGGTTTGAGGAACTTTTTTGAGTATGACATCATTTTGTATGACATCGTTTTGTTTCATTTCAGAGCACTGTTTCTGCTAAGCAAGGGGATGGTAAGTTGAAAGTACTTTTTAAATAAGCTATTTCCTTGTTTAACTAGCATAATGCAAGTTACAGAGCAATAGAATGTAACTTGCCTGAACATAGGTTATTTGTTTTAAGGTATTTTGCATGCTTATCTGTGCGTTATGTATACTGTTTTGTTTGTGTGAGCAAGCAAAGTATTGAAGTGTATCTGGGATAAGCCTTAAGTCTGCAGGATTCTTGTGAAATTCTTGTGAACGGGTTTGACTTTTTTTCCACCCTTATTAATTATGACAAATAATTTTCTGGAGAGGTGACTGCAAACTGACATTGGAGCTCTTGTAATTAGGGAGGAAGAAATCTGGCCATGTGAAAAGGGTGGTGCCCTTTCGATAAGATGTCTTTGATGAATCTGGGTTTGTTCTAAATAAATCAGTGTACCTGGGGCTCTGCTGCAGTTCTCTGTTTAAACTGTTTAGCGCAAAACTAGTGAATATTTCTTTTAAATTACAGCTCCTTCTAATGGAACGGAAGCTGCAGGAAGTTCACCCTCTCCTTACTCTTTGCGGGCAAATAGTTGAAAACTGGCAAGGAAATCCCATCCAGAAAGAGTCGTTACGTGTGTTCTTCCTGGTCCTGCAGGTCACGCATTACCTGGATGCTGGGCAGGTACGTCCCAGTTCTGCTTCTTACAGTTCCCGTGTGGTGAGAACTGGGGTAAAAGACTACTGCCTCAACAGTAGTTAGTTATTACGCTGACGTGATTCGGGGGGATTTTTTTTTTTTTTGCTGCGCTGTGCTTTTTGTTAATGAAACTTAATTACCATAGACTTTGATCCTGAATAAAATGAGGAGTGAAGAAATTACATTAATTTCTTCTTCCTCGAGGAAAATGTTTACTGTGATATGCTCGTAACCACGGCAGCCACTTTTGCTTCTGTATAACGTTGGAGATAACAGGCTCTGGGTATAATTTTGAAAAACAGTTTGGGCATCTGTTGGTCATATATGCAAATACGAAGGGCTGATTGTTGTGAGTCCTGGAACGGGCCTAAAGTAGTCACTGTTCTGTCATGCTGGTGTTGGGATTTATGCATGAACTGATTTCCTGAATGTGGGGATTATTTATTGCCTGGCAAGTTTTCCCAACTAAGTCAATGTTCAGGCATCTGGGCTGCAGCGGCAATGGCTGATGTGAATCATCTTTCACAGGTGAAAAGCGTGAAGCCGTGCCTGAAGCAGCTTCAGCAGTGCATCCAGACCATCTCCACGCTGCATGACGATGAAATTCTGCCCAGCAACCCCGCTGATCTCTTTCACTGGCTGCCCAAGGAACACATGTGTGTGCTTGTCTACTTGGTGAGAAGCACTTTTTTACTTCATGTATATTGCTAATTAATGAGGAATTGGTTAAAAGTTGCTTAGAGCCAGCAGCGATAGATTCTGCAGACCATATGCTGCTTTACGTTACCCTGACAGTTTAATTCTGCCACAGCATCTGTGAGACTGTTGCTTTCGGTGATGTCAGTGTTTGAAGAGACTGTGCAAGAAGTCTGGAAACTGGAATGTAACTTATTAATATCTGAGCCAAATAGAATTGGATTAACTCGTACCAAGTAGAGCTACGTTGGCTTATTTTTACCAGCAAGAGTGACAATCTTGATTTCAAAGTCCTGAAACCAGTTGCCCCACTTCTTGAATATGATTATACTACTAAACAATGTCAAAAGTTAGTTCAAAAAGCTGCTGGCTGAGGAGTTGTGTGAACTCCCAACCCTTTCCTCTTTGCAAAGATAGTATTTTTTGTTCTCCGGCAGGTGACAGTGATGCATTCCATGCAAGCAGGATACCTGGAGAAGGCTCAGAAGTACACAGACAAGGCACTCATGCAGCTAGAGAAGCTAAAAAGTAAGGATAAGGATTATCATTTAGCTTACGCTGCAAGTTTCCATTACTTGTTGCTAATTTAAATTAAAAATACAAACCAAAGCCACAACAACCTTATTTGGCTCACTGGAACAGCCTGTGTCGGGCTGTTTCTGCTGCAGCTAGGAACTTCGCTCTGTTTTAAAAACTGGGTAGTTACTTTGAATACAGGAATTAAGTTTTTGTGGTTTTTATTGTAACTCAGTAAATTGGGCTGTAAATACGTGCGTTTTCATGCTGCCTTTCTGATTGTCCGTCTATTTGGTTTTCCAAACTTTTGATTCTCTAAAATGTTTTTCCTTAACTGGTGCTCAGACTCTTACTCCTGACAGTTCAGGCATTGTGGTTTTGGTGGAGTTTTTGGGTTTGTGGTGGTGTTGTGTGTTTTTTTTTTTTTATTTAAATCTGTGCCATCCTCCCTGTGGCACATGGTAGAGGAGCTGGGCAGTGTGCGGACTCTTCTGACACCAGGTGATCCAGCCAAAGATTTCCACAAAGGAATTTTTGTCTTGAAGTCGTCCTGAGGCACCTGGGACTGAGGAAGCTGGCTGGGTGCAGGGAGGCTGCGTGGTTGGGATGTTCGTGTCGCCTTCGTTTCACTTACTGATTTACTTTTCCCTCCTCAGTGTTGGACTGCAGTCCCATCTTGTCATCTTTCCAAGTTATTTTGTTGGAACACATAATCATGTGCCGGCTTGTCACGGGACACAAAGCCACAGCATTGCAGGAGGTAAAAATGGGGTTTCATCATTTCCCTAGTTGTGGGTGTATGCAGTCGTAACTTCTATAATACAGGAATTATAGTTTTGAGGAAGATACTTGGGCTGAGATGGGGATTCCAGCGGTGCTGACTGCTGGAACTAACAGATACAGCCAGGCCTGACAGTGTGCTCAGGATACTGCAACTCTGAAGCTGTGGAATTGGCCTCCTCTTAAATATTTTCTTTAAGAACAGTTTGGAGTTGCTTATGGAGTTAACAATAATTGATCAGTGGCTAAAACGGACACCTTCCTGACCGTACTTTGCAGTCTGACTCTGGTGTCTTTTCCCTTTTCCTCGGATTCATGACAGAGTGGCTCTTAACTCTTCCTGTTAGTGTTCCTGTCTTGTCTGAGTGTTTCTCAGTTTTTAAGGTTTCCTGCCTTTCTGTTCTTCCCTCCTCTTGTGTAGTTTGGGGGGAAGGAAGAGGGCAGTGGTGTTCTCTAACACAAGGAAGAACTGTGCTTTTTTCCGTTCTCACAGTCATTTTTAATTCCTGTTCATCCATCCCTTATTTATAGGACATGCTGCTGTATCATCTCAACCTCTGCCGTCAGCCTTCTCATGAACGTACTCGGGGGGTGGGGGGAAATTTAGCCTGCTAAAAGAATAGTCATTGCTTCTGGCTCTTAAAACTCATCACAAGCACATACCCCGTGGAAGGTTTTGATTCGGTTTTTCCTGTTGCGTGCCAACCCAAATTCTGAGTGTGTCAGAAGAGAGCTGTGACTTGGTTTGCAGGTGGTGCCACCATATGGTGGAGCTGCTGCAAAGCAAATAATTCAAAACCAGTTTGCGTGTGTGGCTGTGTGGGAGGAGTGTGTATGGAGCGGTGTGTGTACCATGGCTTCAGGCAAGTCCAGCCTCCGCTTTTCCCTCGGAGCGTGACTTGGGATCCTTGAACCAATCATCGAAACATACTGAATGACGTCTGTGATGCAAGTAGATGGATTTAGAGCATCAAATGAAATGGAGAAAAAAAGTATCTTAAATTTTTTTTTTTCTAACAGATTTCACAAGTCTGTCAGCTCTGCCAGCAGTCTCCCAGACTGTTTTCTAATCACGCTGCCCAGCTGCACACGCTATTAGTAAGTGTCTGTGATTAGTAATAAACTTCTGACTCTTCAGAAGACCCTGCCCGGCGCTCGTACTGATCGGTCACCGGTAACTGATGAGAAGGGAGTAGTGCGGACAGCGAGGTTTCCTGCTGAGTAACAGGGTGCGCGTTACCGATTGCCAGCCCTGCTGTGGGGACTCGCGCCCAGTGTTACTGAAGCGTGTGGAAAGCTTAAATCCTTTTTTAAAATCAGTGATGTGTAGCACAATAGTTAGTACACAAGGTAAATACACGAGATTTCTGATGTGCACGTTTCAGACAGCGTGTTGTGGGAACCGCGTAAGGGGAAGAATTTATGTAGCATTGCGATTTGAGTATTATAAGAAATTAAGAGGGGGTTGTTCAGATAAATGGGGCATTTTTTACAGGAACATATTATTTTGAAGGACTTTGTGTAGAAACTGCTTATTTTTCCCAGGGCCAAGCAAAACTAAGACTTGCTGGTTACCTTTTTTTCTTGAGAATATCCTGAGATTTCTGTGGTTTTGTGCACGCCTTTCTTTGCGTTCTCGGCTCGCTGTAATTGTATTCTGCGTTACCTTAGACATAGCGTGTCTTTACAGGGGCTCTACTGCATTTCTGTTAATTGCATGGACAACGCAGAAGCACAATTTACTACAGCACTGAGGGTAAGATTTTCTTCCCAAACTATTTACTGGGGATGTTTAATGTGGAGGTGGGCTTGTTGGGGTGGTTGTGTGGGTCACTGAGCAGTTCAGGCTGGAAGGGAAATGGGGAGATCATCTGTATTAGTTGCACTAGTTCATTTTTTTTTTTCCATGCTGATCACAGTTCAGGTCAGGAGGATTTATTAATAGCAAAATATCGGACACCCCATCTGTGATTTATATGGGGTGAGCAAATTCTGGGTTAGATGCTGAAGTACTTGACTGTGCTGGTGGTATCTCGTTTATTTTAGCTCACTACACATCAAGAACTGTGGGCATTTATTGTGACGAACTTAGCCAGCGTGTACATCAGGGAAGGCAACCGGCATCAAGAGGTAAGCTCGTGTCTGACTGTCGTTCTGAAAGTCAGAACTTTCTCAGAGAGAAAACTGTTCCTGTGCTTGGATTATTCTTTTTTTTTCTGACCATTTTTGCAAAGCGGTGCCTTGTCTGACGGCCAGGCACCTCCTTAATTAGGGTAGTGTCAATTAACGGTAAAGAACCAGTGGTATGAGCTGGCCCCGCAAAGCGTTGAAGCAGAGTGTTCTGGATCGTACACAGAATTCTCTTCAGCAAACTTCCCAGGGTGAAGGGTGCTTAACTCTGTCATCTTGACTCATTCAACCTGTTTGCTTCAGTTTCCATCTGTTTGGGGGTTTTAATAGATTACATAAAACCTGGCAAGGTTTAACTAAACGTCCAGAAAGAGGTACGTGCACGCGTGTGTTCCTTTTGCTTCAGTGCTGGGCCTGAAGCAACGTTAACATGAAAATTCAGCTGTGTGTGGTCTTTCAGAGGCTGTAAATTGACTTCTTCCACCAAGCACACAGTACTTTGTTAAAAAGCTTAGAGAGCAAAAATAATAATAAAAAAGATGACCCTTTTTTTTTTTTTGCTTGGGTGCTTTCTGGTTTTAATTGAATAGCAAATCGGATGTATCAGATTTGGATCTCGAACAGCTTGGTTAGATGCGACAGCTATAAGTTTTCTGAGGAAATATTAACATTGTCTAGAAAGTTCTATGAAGTCTGAGAAAACATATTTTGTATAAAACTTGATTTTAGGATCAAAATGGGCATGAAAACTCCTAATATTGGAATGTTTGTGCTATGATTTAACCAGCACAAGTGAACTTTGGGCGTGTTTGTGGTGACTTACACCGTTTTGATTTGATGTGCACTTCCTATAGAAACACTTGCTGTCAGTACCGTAAGCCCGGATTTGTGAAAAATGCTGATTATCTTTCTTTTCTCCTCCCACTTTGTAGCTTTACAGCTTATTGGAAAGGATAAATCCAGACCATAACTTCCCTGTGAGGTGAGAATTCCGGAAACTACATGCTGTTGTTGCATTGGTGATGGTAATACTGGATTTGTAGCAGGCTTTTTTTAAAAGAAAACAAAATAATCGACTCCTTTTCAAGGCAGAAGTTCTGACCACGCATTAAATATAATGTTTTGTTTGGAGACTTGATTATTAGGCAGATTCCTAGAGATCTCGTCTGTAATGTGTGCGGTCCCTGTAAAATGCTGAGATGTCAATGCTTTGCTTTGTCCGTAGCTCTCACTGTCTTCGAGCGGCAGCTTTCTACATCCGAGGCCTCTTCTCCTTCTTTCAAGGAAGATACAACGAGGCAAAGTGAGTACAAATTGCTGCGCTTGGAAGGTGGGGAAAAAAAGTCAAGCTTTTTAAGATAAAAATGAAACCCCCGAGGCCTTGCTTTCAAACCCGCCAGTGCTTCTCCCCGTGGATTTAAGTCAACCTTCTGTTTTACGCGGGGGGAAAATACCGGGAAGTTTTTCAGTTTGGATCTCTTCAGTTCTGAATGCCGATAATAATAATAATAGCTGTGCCACTGCAGAGCACTGCACATCTGAAACAAAAGCTTTTCAAAGCTCTATTAAAGTCATTTTTGCTAAGTGAAAGGTGAGGTTTGGGAATTAAGTGCTTTGTTTAAGGTCACCTGCAGCACACGTTTATTCCCAAGTGCTAATATTTGCCAGTTGGATTAATTCAGTTCTTAATAATGTTTTTTGCATGCTGGAGGGAAAGTAGAGGTTTTAAAACACTTTATTTTTGCTCTGTTTTGGTAGACGATTTTTGCGAGAGACGCTGAAAATGTCAAATGCCGAAGACTTGAATCGATTAACGGCGTGTTCTCTTGTACTCCTGGGTCATATATTCTATGTGTTAGGGAATCACAGGGTAAGCCTTCGCTCTCGCTGCTCTTACTGTGTCCGTGTTTGACCTGTCATTTGCCAAAGAGAATCAGGACATACTGTGAAATTAATCTTATTTTAAGAACACTTGTTTATTGGTATCCCACTAAAAGCTGGCAGCTTATTGACTTACATAATTCTGCAGCTGTAATTTGCATGTTTAATAACACTCTAACAAAGTAGTAGTGTTTGAAGTCTGTTCTAGCAGTGTGTGTTTCTATAATGCCTGAAATCACTTGGAAAAAAAAAAAAAAGGAGCTGAATAAAGGACAAATAACATCATTCAAGTGGATTTTTTGGAAGGAATTGTGGGTACAAGCTCCTTAATTCTCACCATATGCCAGAACGCATGAAATATTTCTATTATCTTGCCCAACAGAGACACCATAATTCCTAGGACAGAGCAAAATTCTAGGCACTTTTAGATGATGTGTTTGGGTTATTGTCCCATTAAGCACTTCCAGTTGTTAGCTAGAACACGGCAGCAATTAAAGTAGACAAATTTTTCATCACAAATTTAATATCTGTATGTAATGTGTATTTGCAAGGGGGGGGAAAAATAATATTCATTTTATGTTGATAATCTGTTCTTCACCAGGAAAGTAATAATATGGTAGTACCAGCCATGCAGCTTGCGAGCAAGATACCAGATATGTCTGTGCAGCTGTGGTCCTCAGCTCTGTTGAGAGGTAAGTTAGGAAACGATCTCATTCTTAAAAAAAGTGGCAAAAAGCCTGTTGCTACCGACTGGGGATTGAGAACGGGGATGTGTCTTGCCAGGAGACTGCCTGGGTTTATGAAATACTGACAGAGCTGCAGGATGGTTCTTCCAGTTACGGGTCTGCAGCCCTGACACTGCTCTCAGATCCTCCACTTGGGTTTGGGGGGCGGTGAGAAGGCCCTGCAGAGCTCCAGCATCCCCGTGTGACTGGTGCGAGGCATCGGTTGGGTTTTTCCCATCGGGGCTGGGCAGCCTTTTTGATACAAACAGCTGAACTGGTGACCCTTTGGAACCCTCCGGTTCGCACCCACGTAGCAGCCACTCTGCTTTTCTTTGACTGCAGTTCCAGCCGTAGTAAACATTTGATTAAGTTTCACTTAGGCTTTTCTTCTGTGTATGGGCTTTAATTATATCACTCCATACATAAATATTGTTTAATCTGACTTGCACAGGCCCCAGGATGCTTTGTTCAAATATTGACTAGCTTCTTGGCAGACCATCAACATTAATGCTGCAATTGATTTGCTCTCACTAGAAAATAAAGCGGTAACTCTACCCTTTTTTCCAAGAACTTACCCCGCAGCTTCAATTTATATTAAATTGTCATGTTTACTATAAGCTGTTCTGCATTGAGCGCTGTGGGCCAGGTTGATTTTCTGCTTTGCCATTGCCTTCGCTACAAAAGCACTTCCAGGCAATTGAAATAATTTTCTTATTCGTTTCCAAGTGGTAGTTCGCATCCAAAACATGCCGATAGTACGATGATGAATCCGCTGTAGATGAAACATCGCCCCGTGCTCGGCTGCTGTTGCCTCTGGTCGTGTCCACCAGCCGGGGAACAGCGAGAGGCAGTTTCCGTTCTGCTTTCATTTTTCCCTAAGAGCTTCCTCTCTAGAACTAATTACGTACTCTTGAAGAAAAGGTACTTGATGAGGAATGATGAAACACAACCACATGTTCATCAACAGGAGGTGCAGCGTCTCAGCCTCTGCCACACTGTGCTGCTTGTAATTTATAGCTGAAATAACATGATTTTTTAGTAGGTTACTGGTCTTAAATCTGATTGAGCGAATACTTGTGAGTAAATCTCCCAGAAGACGAGGCACTAGGATCAGCTCACAGCGTCTGCAAAGCAGGAGGCGTCTGTAGAACCCCAAAAGCAAGGATTCACCAAAAAAAAAAAGTTGCTTGGTCCCGGAAACCTGTGACGTCGAAGCGGGGAGCTGCAGTGAGGAACCTGCGGGTCTTCCCTCTTCCCACTAGATGGTGCTGGAAACTCAAAATCCGAACCCAAACTGCCCAGGGGCCTTTCTTGGAGTGAGGAGTTTGCTTCCTCCTCTTCGAGCTCCTGTAATGTTATTTTTTAATAGTTGGCAACTAAAATGACACCAAATCCCGCAGTGTGCTCTGCCAATACTATTGGAAAAGGGGCGGCTTCAGGTTCCCGACGTACCCCCGCTTCTCTTGGAGGTTTTCACTCAGAAGCGATGTGACTCTGGCATATGGGCTGTTTAAATGATTCAGTCATCAAATGTAGGGATCCACCAAATACAGAGAACGATCTTTTCAGATAAGAGATGGTTCAGTTGAAAACAAGCACGAAGAGTGTTTCTTGGTGAGCACACGATGCTCTTGTCTTCCAGACCTGAACAAAGCCTGCGGAAACGCCATGGACGCACACGAGGCGGCACAGATGCATCAGAACTTCTCACAGCAGCTCCTGCAGGATCACATCGAAGCGTGCAGTCTTCCAGAACACAACCTCATCACGGTAAGAATCGTCGTCGTGCAGTTACGAGCGGTTTTGAGACAAAACAACGTGCTTTGCTTTCCTTTCCCATTCCTTCTGCTGAGCACGCTTCTCAGGAAGTTGCCAAAATTCGGGCTACTTCCCTGTATTTAAACTGGACTGATAACAGAAAAAGGAAGTGTGACTCAATTAATTAATTCACTTTTATAAAGTTTATTTGGTGGGTATGGTCTGTCTGTCTTAGAAGGGTTTTCTTGTCACACCAGAATTTATGCATTTTAAATGGTTTTTGTAGGAGGTGGCCACTTTGTTTTGGAGCCCACCGTTACTTTTGGAAGAACCGTACCATGTTCTCAAGTTTTAATGTTTAGGTCATCCCTTGTTCTGGGGAATGCTTTGTTGTACGCTGCTAAAAGTACAGTTTCTATTGATACTTGAGCATTCCTAAGGGTTTTTTCCATTTATCGATAAATCTGAATTGCCACTTAATGCACCATTTGATGTCTGTGTAGCCATTGCCTTAAGGTGCAACTTTCTTTGGACTTCAAATATTGATGTCCTCTCTGTCAGAAACACTTTTAACGCTGTTTTAAAAATACAGAAAGGTTTCCTAAGCTGCAACTGAGCAACGACATAAGATAATTTAATGTTCTGGACTGAAATAATGTCTAAATGGGAATGTGAGATGTGAGGAACTTGTGATCTTTTTCCCAACATTCCCTTTTGGGGAGAAGAAAGGAGGAAAAAAAGGCCAATAGGAAGATGTTATTTTCTGGCTTTACTCGGAAAGGGATCCTGAGACTTGTGAGAATGAAAGTGTTTGCGATGCAGCCAGGTGCCCCTTTCCATCCGTCACCGCAATCTGGGGGCCCGTGCTCCCGCCTCCCCTGTCTCTGCTTGCCAGCGCTGGTTTTTGCATAATCTGTGACGGATTAAAAATCTGGAGGGGGAAGAGGATTAAGAACCAAATATTAAATTTGCCCATTTTAGAAGATTTTGACTAATTTAAGAGGAAAATACTTAAGTAATGAAGTAGGTGAGAACCAGAGGCTTTACTTGCTCCGGAAAGGCCGTAGCTGCAGCGTTTAATGGGCTCAGACCCATCTGAAGTCAGGCCCCTTGTTTGTGCAAGTCGTGGTTTCCCTGTTCGGAGGGTGGGAGGTTTCCCTGTGAGAGCAGGAAAGGCTTTCGCTGGGTTGTCGCTCACCCTGGCTGCAGCACGGGAATCGGGTTTGGAACGACGGGCATGTGGAGCGGCTGCAGTTCCAAAGATAGTCAAGCGCCGGGAGCTCCACGCACGTAAAACAAAGTCAAACCTGATACGCAACTTCTTGAGCTAATTAAAGATTTCATCAGGAGGAAGTGAACGTCTGCATGGCGAGCTCCTTCCTCCGGCCTCGCCGCTGTTCCTCCCCTCCCCGGCAGCGGCTGTAGGATTTTCATGCTGTTTGTTATCTTTCAGTGGACAGATGGACCACCTCCTGTACAGTTCCAGGCACAGAACGGACCCACCACCAGCCTGGCCAGTCTCCTGTGAAACAGAATAACTATCAGGACAGTACGTTTAAAAAGAAAGAAAGAAAAAAAAAAAATATGCCAAAAAAGGAGAAAAAAAATTCATGCAAGAATCTTTTCTTCAAAGAAAAGGCAGCAAATTCCTCTTCTAGTGAGGGCCTTGTAGGAAACAGATTGCAGAAAGACAACGTACATTTCATAGACTTGCAAAGTGAGAAGGGCATTTTAAGCTGCTTTTACCTGTGTGTGAATATACAGCTAGTGTGTATATACCTGCTGGTTTTAATCTGCTTTCCTCTTGCTGAGAATTAAGGTTTAGTCCAAAGGACACTTGTTCCTTAAATTCTTAGATACCTACTTTTTAAAAAACTGTCACAGGAAATGAAGAGGACTCACACAGTTTTGAATACCAATTGTATTCTAAATACTCAGCCTTCCCCGAAGTACGATGCATGCCCAGTTTTAATGTTTCCTGCACCCTTCCGCTCCTGGGAATAATTGGATTAAATCATGCTTGATCGTAGGGTGCTCTAAAGTTCTAAATTTAGTTTCTGAGGTAATATTCTTTCCTTCTCGTTGTCTGCAAGCCGCTGCCGGTGCTGTTGTAGCCTTGCAGGTGAAGGTAAGGATGAGATCGGGGAGATGCGAGTTCTGACGGGAGGGGTGTTTCTGTCCTCGGGGTCCGCTCCAGGCCGAGCGGAGCAGACATCGTCGGCAGAGGAGCAGGTTCCGTGTCCCAGATTCCTGAGCGCGTGACAATGTGCCACCGCGTTGTCCCTGTGAGGGTCTTCCTTCCATCTCCCTGCAGTGATGTCCAGTCCTGCGCGGGGTAAGGCAGAACCACAGCTCTCTGCAGCTCCGCGACTTTGTCATGATTTGTAGGGAAGGGGGAGATTTCTCGTCCCCCCGTCTAATCCCTCCGTGGCCAAGCAGCTGGGAAACAGCATTTTGCATCTTTACTGCAGCCTCGCCAAGGGAAGGCAGCGTCTGTGCCTTAATGATTTTTACAAGTGATTGAAGTCAGAGTTAAACGAGGTGGTTAAAACCCGGATCCAGTATAAGCCAGAGGCTTATGATAAAAACTAAACTCTAGTCTTGCCCTTGGCAAAAATTTAAAAGTTTCCAAACTCTTCTGTGTTAGCTTTCCTGTTCTAGCTCAGTTTTTTTGTGAACTCTTCAGCCGTGAATTCTCACTGCGTTTGCCTGGGCCTCTGCAGCGCTCTCGGAACAGGAGAGAGACGAGGCCCAGGGTTGTTCTGCACAAAACAGTTAATGGGAGTTGTTAATTCCGTGGAGCGTCAGCAGCTTTCTAGCGAGGATGTGTGCCAGCCCGTCGTAGCGCCGTGTAAAGCTTGCGAGGTTCATGGGGTTGAATAAAGGTGTTTTTCTCTCTTCGTAGCTCCGCATATTTATCTCCCAACTTAAAAGGGGGAGGGAAAAGGAATCTGCTAGAAAAATGAACTTGTGTAGGGCTTTCATTGATTGCTTCTTTTTCTGAGGGAGGAGGAGAATGTTTTAGAGGAAATATTTGACCCCCTTACACCTTTAGAACTGTTATTGTAGAAGGAGTACTGTGAAATCTGTCTCTAATGGTCATTCTTTTTCAGTTTGTCCCCTGTCTAGCAACAGCTCACGGGGACACTTGCTTTTTGTCATTCAAACCCCTCAGTTTTTACCACTGAATGGAATTTACCAATAACTGGACAAGCGCTTGTCCAATCACCAAAACAGGATTTTATCTTTTCTCTACTGGACACGCGATGCCGATTTAGATCCTGTTTTTAGCCATTTACTCTTGCAGAAGCCATGTATATTTTAGGCCTTGTTAAATCTCCTACAGGGAAAACATGGCCTCAATATTGATGTAGGGAGAGAGTTTTATTGCTGGGTTTGCAAGAAAGAATTCAGGGCTGTTTAAAGTCTCCCTTAGAACTCAAAAAATAGGAAAGAAATTTGTGAGTCAGCGCCCAGGGTATTTGGAGGTACCAAATACAGGGAGAACCCACGCGGGTGGACCCTCTTCTGCATCGCTTGCTCGTGGGATCCTGTCCTGTGGCTGCCACCTGGCTGTCACGGTCTCCTGTCCCCTCCAAGGCTTTGGGTCGCAGAGCCAATGGCCGGCCTGCTGCGGAATTCCCATGGGAGCTGTGGCATTCCCATGGGAGCTGCCTGTGTGATCCATCGCAAGAGGGTGGTGGCTTCACGCTGGCTCCGCTGCTGGTCCGGGACAGCCGGGCCATGCCGCAGGCAGCCGTTAGAGACAGAACAACTTCAGCAGCTCCCATGTGCTTGGATTTTGATCAGGAATGATCAGGTAAATCCTGCCTTGGGAATCTTGATACCCTCTGGACTATTTTTAAGTCTTTCCCCTGTTTTTTGGGGTGTGTATAGGAGGCAGTATCTCTCTCTGGCTGGTCCCTCCGTAAGTCACTGAGTTGCAGGAACTCACTACCTGTTTTTAAGCACCCAAGTGCAAGGGCCACTATCTTGAGAGTGCTCTTAGCAGTGGAGGAGTGACTAGTAACTGAAAAGATGTACTTTAAGTCTGCTAGAGGTAATCCAGCTAATTCAGGCATTGTCTTTTTTTTCTTTTTTTTTTGTCATCCAATCTGAGGCTGTTCTTTAACTGAGTACATGCCCATGGCAACTATAATAGATTGCTTTAAATGCTGGCCCAAAAAAAAAGTGCTGCTTTTATAAGGCGATATTAAAAACAAAACAAAAAAAAATCCTGACTCTGGAGAGCTGTGGTTTGGGCTGAGTTTAAGAAAAAGCATTTTGCAGCAAGCGAGATGTCCACCAGCGCCGGTTCGGGCCGCCGCATCTCCTGACCTTACCTCCCAGCTCGGGGACCCGCAGGGCGGAAGGTTGTGTTACGGGGAGCGAAAAGGTGGTGATTTTCTGGCTTCTGGTTGCGGGTACTTGTGCGTGAAGCCGGTTGATTTGTAGTTGAAATCCCTCACCGGGCTGTTCTGGGGAGGGAAGGAAGTACTTGAGGGAAAGGCTCCTCCTCGCTTCTGGTCTAAGTGCGCCCAGGTTTTAACAGGAACCATTTGGGAAATGTGGCAGCTGAACTTGTTCCTCCTGATGTTACAACTCTGGGATTTTCCCTGTCCGTGAGAAGCGGCTTCACCTGGGCCTTTCGCACTCAGCCTGGGGGCGTCCACAACTCTGCTCCGTTTCCAGAGTCCTCTTCCCATCGCAGAATTTAAAAAAAAAAAAAAAAAAAAAAAAAAAAAACCATGTAAATTTGAAAATAACTCGGTGATTTTTCTATCTCTGAAATTCAATGTACATTTGTTACAATGTACAGTGCTTTTTAACTACACTTGTATATTAAATTATTTAATAGTTTTTGCTTTTCAGTATCTTTTGTATGTAGCAGAGATTAAAACAAGGACCTCATGACTGAAGTTCTTCCTAATTTTCGAATGCATATGTAAAGTTGAGCAGAAAACTAGAAGTTTACAGATAATGTTCTGTTAAGTGCTCGGTCTGTCCAACTGGATTTGAACAACGTATTTCTAACCTTTCTTGTCCAATCATGTAATTCTCTATAGAAACAAACATGAAGTCTTTTATGAACTTCTAAAAAAAATAATTATTCTTCTAAAGATGTAATTTAGAGAACTGTACAGTTTTTTTTCTCTAGTATTTTTAAAGGAGTAGCAAGAACTTACACGGAAGCATCTAATCACTGTTTTGTAGATAGTGTAAAAACTTATGTATGTATAGAGAACGCAGTCTGAAGAAGTGTTTGCCTGTTGTATTTCATTTCCTACAGTATGACCACCAGAAAGGCCCACGCACGCAGAAAATCTAGATTTGGCAGCTGGGGAATTTAAATAAAATAAAAATCCTGAAATTTATCCCCTGTCACCCCGTTTGTGCACTCGCTGTGACACCAGGAGCGAAAAATGGACATTGATAAAATGTTTGGGCCTTAAGTTGCGACGCTGCCTGTGGACACATGGAGTTCAGCACAACGTATTCCATGTTACTTCACTGCTTTAATTTTAATCAGTTTTTCTAAATTCTCCAGAAAGTAAAATTATGATAGAAGGGGTTCGGTGATGTCCTGTTTTCCTTTAGAGATTACTGATCTCTCCAAATCATGCTGGATGAACCTTTTTCCGTAATTTTTCCATGCTGTACGGCAGTTCTCGCCGCGCTGGCGAGAAGGGAGTGAGAAGGAAAAATCATGTGGGTAGTTCAGGCTGTACAGAACTCCGGGAGAAATCAGGATGAAATAACACCCGTCTGTGCTCTTCTACTGTCCGTCTTCGCAAGTGTATTTAATTGTTTCCTGCAGTGAACCTTTAAATGTTCTGTCGGGTTTGTACAATGTATTGTTAAGTGTTTGTAGTTCTCCGTTAAGTAGCAGGACGTGTACCTTCTGCCCGCGCTCCTTCCTGAACCTGTAAATACAGTAACTCATGTAATGAGGTGGAACCGGGGGCATTACCTTGTTGCCTTTGCTTCCTCTCGTTTTCTATAATAGAAGAATTTTTAAATAAAGTTTAATTTTACTTCTTCTAGCAGTTTGTAGAATACGAATTCCTCGGGTTGATCTGCAGGTGATCCTGCCTATAAAGGACTTACCCCAAGGTCCCAGCGCGGCGTTGGAAGAGGTTTAAGGCCCTCCCGGCTGTGGGACGGGAGAACAGGAGGCCACGGACAATGGGTGACAAGGGGGGAGAGGGCACAGATCCTGCTCTGCCTGCCCTCAGACGGGGGGGCTCCTGCCTGGAACTGGAATTTCCTGCTCAAAGGACTGGAGGTGCCCGTGAACCTGCCCCAGAGGTGCTGGAGGCCAGGCAGGTGTCGGGGTTAAAACAAGACTTTTGTGGATTGGTCAAACAGCTGGAATTTTTCTTACTTGGTGTAGGACAGAAGGATTTTTCACGGCCGTTGTGCAGTCAAGGAAGATGCTGACTATATTCGGTCTTCACAAATGGGATCTGGTTTAATGGAAATTGCTTTTTGGGTTTTTTTTTTTTTGTCTTTTATCCCAAAATTTGAATGGTTCCGGCAGGTATTTTTACACTTTGACTTCAATTTAAAAGTAAGAAAACTGCTGAATTAATTTGTCTGCAAGTAAAACTTTGAAGAAACTGAAAATTTTAAAATTTACTGCATACCGTCCCTTTCCAAAATGTCATCTAAGCTGCTGCACTAGTCCCTTGAATTTCATCGCAGAAGCCGAGTAGCTTCTGTTCCAACAAGTTACTCACTATATGAAAATTTTAACCCAAGTGGCAGCTTCCTTTCTGTCAAAAATAAGACTCGGCTATGCTGACCCTCCGCTCTCCCTACCCTGGTTATCTGCAGTTCCGGAGCTATTGTGGCTTTATTTACCCTCGGTTATAAACCTGCTTCACCCACGGTTTTATTTTTTTTTACCTTCTGAGAACAAGCTCACTTGCAGGTGTCTAAAATTGCTGACTAAGAAGTTCCGAGGCTTCTGTCAAGAGACCTAAGAAGCAAGCTGGCGGCTCAGAAGACATTTTTCGCCTGAATACGGTCGTTCGGGGACTCCCACGGAGAAAGTTAATTTATGAATTCCTTTGTCCCCGATTCTACGCGTCGGTTTGGCCGGGCGGGCGT
>VYZM01019474.1:14094-32046 GCA_013398915.1 Dromas ardeola | reverse complement strand
CCCCCATGGCCAGGAGCCCCCACCCTGAAGGAGACTCTCATATCTGGGACCCTCTAAACCAGAACCCCCCTGTCTGGGACCCCCACCCCAACTGGGACCCCCCCTACCAGGGACCCCCAACCTACCCAGGACCCCCACCCCAGATGGGATCCCCCTTTCCAGGACCACACACACACACCCCCCCCCCCAGGGGTGGGTGCTGGAGAGCAATGAGGGGGTATTTGGGTGAAATGGGGCGATATTGGGGTGCAATGGGGGTTTTGGGGTTGCTTCAGGCCCATGGGGCAGATCGGGAGGGCTCCCTGGGGTGTGCGGGGTCCCCAGGGTGCTGTGGGTGACATATCATGGGGTCCCTAGGGTGCTGTGGGGACAGATTTTGGGGGAGTTCTGGGTGCTTTGAGGTCCCCAGGGTGCTCTGGGGGACTCTGTGACAGCACCCCCCTGTGACGGTCGGTATCCCCAGGGTAACGATGGTGACACCGGCAGTGCTGCGGCTGGAGACAGAGGAGCGGGTGGTGCTGGAGGCACCGGGGTTGAAGGCCCCTGTCGAGGCCACCCTCCTGGTGCAGGACTTTCCCCTCAAGCGTCACGTGCTCTACCAGACCCGCCTGCCACTCAGCCCTGAGGAGGGCATGTTGGCCACCACCACTATCAAGGTATGTCACCACCCCCATGTCACCTCACTGCCGGTCACTGCCCCCTCCTGCCCTGGGGAGGGTGAGCCACGGGGCTCAACACTATACGAGACAGTAGAGAATCTCCGCAGGGCTGGTGGGACCTGGGGGAGGACGGTTACCACAGGGATGGTTGCTCTGATGTCCTTGGGGACAGTCACCTCAGGTTCCTGGGGACAGTGACACTGGGGTCCTTGGAGATGGCCACACTATAATTAGAGGATGGTCACCCCTGAATCCTTGGAGATGGCCATCTTTGGGGACAGTCATCCCGGGGGCCTTGGAGATGGTCACCCTATAATTAGAGGATGGTCACCCCTGGGTCTTTGATGATGGTCACCCTGGAGTCCTTGGGGACTGTAATCTGGCATCCTCAGCTCGATTCCCTGGGCATGGGTTCCATCTGGTGTCCCCTGCCTGGTCCCTGTGGTGCAGGTGCCACCTGGTGTCCTCTGTCACCGCAGGTGTTAGCCAAGGCCCTGCCGCAGACAGTGGGGAAGCAGTTTGTCTCGGTGATGGCGCGGGTGGCCCAGACGACCCTGGAGAAGGTGCTGCTGGTGTCACTCCAGAGTGGACACATCTTCCTGCAGACGGACAAGCCCATCTACACCCCCGGCTCCACTGGTGTGTCCTTGGGGTGCTGGGTCTCACCATGGCACCTTGGGGTGCTGGTGGCACCTTGGGGTGTTGGTCCCCTCCATGTCACCTTGGGGTCTTGGTGGCCTCCTGGGGTGTGGATCCCCTCCACAACACCTTGGGGTGCTGGTGAGATCTTAGGGTGCTGGGTCTCACCATGGCATGTTGGGGTGCTGGTGGCACCTTCGGATATTGGGTCCCCTCCATGTCACCTTGGGGTCTCAGTGGCATCTTGGGGTGTTGGATCCCCTCTACAGCACCTTGGGACCTTGCCATTTGAGGACTTTGCCATGATGTCCCCATTGGGGTCCAGCACACATTTGGGGATGTGCCCCTTGCATCTCCACTGGGACCCAGCACCCATTTTGGAGTCCAGCACCCATTTCTGGATGTCCCCACACCATCCCTGCTCACCTTGTCCCCCCATGTCCCCTCCCAGTGCTCTGCCGCCTCTTTGCTCTGAGCCACCTCATGGAGCCAGCACCCAAGACGGTGGTCGTGGAGGTCAAGGTGGGTGCCCACTGGGGACACAGGGACACGGGGACACAGCCACCCATGCCACTGTCCGCAACCACTCCATGTCCCTTCAGACACCTGATGATGTCATCATCAAGCAAGTGCCCGTGTCCTCGCCAATGAAGACTGGCATCTTCTCCCTCAACCACAACCTGCCCGAGGTCGTCAGGTGGGTCCCACCTCCCAGGGTGGCCCGGGGACATCCGTGTCCCCAGACTTGTCCCCTCACTCTGTCCCCTGCCTTTTCCAGCCTGGGGACATGGACGATAATGGCCAAATTCGAAGACTCACCAGAACAGGTCTTCAGCACGCAGTTTGAAGTCAAGGAGTACGGTAAGGTGGGATGGGGGGTGTCCCCAAACACCCAGGTCCCTTGTGCCTGTCCTGGATGCCTGGGTCCATTGGATGTCCCCCCCCACAGTGCTCCCAAGCTTTGAGGTGGTCCTGGAGCCCGAGGAGAAGTTTCTCTACATCGACCGGAAGGAGGATTTCCGAGTGTCCATCACGGCCAGGTGGGGTGGGGACCCTGAAACTGCTCATTTTGGGGGTCAAACCTCCATGGGTGATGGTGTAGGGTGACATTTCTGCTCTGCTCCTGCACAATGTCCCCAGGAATGAGGGGGTGGCACAAATGCAAGGTGGCAGGGATGAGGGTGATGGGGATGTGGGGAAATGGGATGATGGGGACAGGGGGTGAGGGGGACACAGGGTGATGGAGGTGGCAGGGTGTGATGGGGAGACAGGGGGACATGGGCACGTGGAGTGACAGGGACAGGGTGATGAGGACATGGGGCAATGGCATGATGGGGTTGACAAGAGGATGTGGGGACATGGGGTGACAGTGATGTGGATGTGATGGGGACATTGAGACAGGGGTTGAAGGTGACAGTGGTGGCTTGCCCACAGATACCTGTACGGGAAGCGCCTGCAGGGAACAGCCTTCGTCCTCTTTGGTGTTATGGTGGATGATGAGAAGAAGAGCATCCCCCAGTCCCTGCGGCGTGTCCAGGTGACCCTGTCCTTGTCCCTGTCCCCCTCCCTTGTCCCTATACCAGCCCCTGTCATCCCCATCCCCATCCCTCTCCCCTGCTGAGCTCTGCCATCCCCTGTCCCCATCCCAGTCCCCATGGCTGTCCCCTGTCCCACTAACTCCCCGCCACAGGTGACCGACGGGGACGGGGAAGCCGTGCTGTCCATGGCCACACTGCGGCAGCGATTCACCAACCCCCAGGAGCTGGTGGGACACTCGCTCTACGTCTCCGTCACTGTACTCACCGAGTCAGGTGTGCAGGGGGACCGCAGGGGATATGGGGGACTTGGGGGGTTAGGGACAGCAGGGATGTATGAGGCCATGGGCTGTTTGTCTCTGTCGCAGGCTCCAACATGTTGGGTAGGTGGGGGGACACTTGGGGACATACAGGGATGGGGACAGCAGTGACAACTGGGGTTGGGGACAGCAAAGGACAGGGAGACATGGGGTTGGGGACAGCACAGATGAGGATAGGTGGGGTTGGGGACAGCGAAGATGGGGACATCTGGGGCCACCCAAGGTTGGAGGGGGCTGTCCCTGGGGGGAACTGGGAGCCCTGTCCCGGCACTGGGTGACATAGCCATTCCCATGGCCACCGCAGGCAGTGACATGGTGGAGGCACAGCGCAGTGGCATCCGCATCGTGACATCCCCGTACACCATCCACTTCACCCACACCCCCAAGTACTTCAAGCCGGGGATGCCCTTTGATCTGACGGTAATGGCACCTGGGGACAGAGATGGGAACAGTGGTGGCATTGGCCCAGGACCTCCATGGTACCAGGGTCCCCAACATCAGGATGGGGACGGGACAAGTCTGGGGGTTTGTGGGTGGAAGAGACCTGGGGACCAGGATCTGTTCCCGTGGTCTGTTCCTGTGTCACCTGGATGGCACCAGGTGACATGTCGCTCATGCCATGACCCCATGTAATGTCCTCATGTCACACCACATCCCCTGCAGGTCTATGTCACTAACCCAGATGAGTCCCCAGCTCCACGTGTTGCTGTCAAGGCTGATGGCTTCCAGGGTCTTGTCTCCACCCAGCGTGATGGCACAGCCAGACTGGTCCTCAACATGCCTGCCAACAAGGATGCTGTCCCCATCACTGTGAGTGGGGATGGGCACCAGGGTGGCCTTGGAACCGGGGTGGCCAAAGTGGCGGGGGACAGCGGTGGTTGAAATGACCTGGGGGTTGGGGTTGCTGAGACAACCAAGGTGGTTGAGATGTTGAGGGTGACCAAGGACCATGGCCAGCATGGTCACCATTGACCAAGGACCAGGACGGCAGGACTGGGTGACCTAGACACCCATGGTGGCCAAGGGTTAGGGCCACCCTGGTCACCGGTGACCAAGGACCAGGATGGCCAAGGTCAGGGGGACCAGCATGGCTGAGACGACTGTGGTGCTCAAGATGTCCAGAGTGACCAAGGACCAGAGCTATCCTGGTCACCATTGGCCAAGGAGCAGGATGGCTGGTGTCAGGGAAACCATGGCAGCCAACACAATTGGGTTGACCAAGACATCTAGGGTGATCAAGGACAAGGATGGCCAGTGTCAGGGAGACTGGTGGAGATGTCCGTAGTGGCCAAGTTGTCCATAGTGGCCTGCAGTCAGGGTCAGAATGGTTCACCAGTAACCAAGAACCAGAATGGCCAAGGTCAAGGGGATGGGAGTGGCCATGATGTTCAGGGTAGCCAAGGGCCAGGAGGGCCAATGTCATGGGGACTAAGGTGGTCAAGTTGACCAGAGTGGCCAAGACATCCAGGGTAGCAGAGATGATCACGTTGACCAAGGAGATGATCACCATTGACCAAGAACCAGGGCAGCAGGGGTCAGGGAGACCAGGACAACCAAGACCTCTATGGTGGCCAAGACCTCCATGTTGACCCCTACCCATGTCCACACTTCTTCCTGGTGACAAAGTGCCACCGTGTCCCTTGTGTTGCAGGTGCGGACGGACCAACCGGGGCTGCCTGCTGACCGCCAAGCCTCGCGGCAGATGACTGCTGAAGCTTACCGCAGCCAAAGTGGTTCCGGCAACCTCCTCCACTTGGCTGTGGGGGCCACCGAGCTGCAGCCTGGTGACAACCTCCCCGTGAACTTCCACCTCAAGAGCAACAGCAACACCGTCCGTGACTCTGTCCCCTACTTCACCTACCTGGTGAGCACCTTGGCCTCTGCCAACCAACTGCTCCCTATCCTGGGGACCCATGTGTCCAGGTGCCACCAACCCTGCCTTTCCTTGCCTGCCACAGATCATGAGCAAGGGGCGCATCGTCCGCGTGGGGCGACAGCGGCACGAGGCTGGCCAGAGCCTGGTCACCATGTCACTGCCGGTGACAGCTGAGCTCATCCCCTCCTTCCGTATCGTGGCCTACTACTTCGTGATGCCCGGTGAGATTGTCGCCGACTCTGTCTGGGTTGACGTCAAGGACACTTGCATGGGCACCGTGAGTGTGTCCCCACTGTCCTAGAGGTGGAAGGGGCCCGTGGTGGGTATTGGCTGGGCCTTGGAGGTGGTGTAGGTGGCCCTTGAGATGGCCCATGATGGACCCCATGATGGAGATTGGATAGTGCTTAGGTGGTTTGGATAGTCCATGAGGGGCTTAGGCATCTCATGGGGTCCTTGGGTGGCCCTTGAAGCTTGAGTGGCCCATGATGGGGACTGGGTGTCACTTAGGTGGTTTGGATAGTCCATGAGGGGCTTGGGCATCTCACGGGGAGCCGTGGGCGGCCCAGGTGGCCCATTGATGGTCCAGATGTTCCATGGTGGAGGACAGAGCCATCAGCTAACCGTGGAGGACTCCAACACCCTGTGGGGTTGGGGTACCCCCATGGGGCAGCCCCTGGGGGTGCAGTGAAGGTTTTTTTCGGGGTATCCCATGGCCATGACCTCCCCACCCCATGTCCCTGGCAGCTAGTGGTGAAGGGAGCAACAGAGGCTGACAACCGGGTGCACGAACCAGGGACGCCCATGCGACTGCGCATCGAGGGTGACCACAATGCCCACGTGGGGTTGGTGGCTGTGGACAAGGGCGTCTTTGTCCTCAGCAAGAAGAACAAGCTCACCCAGTCCAAGGTGGGTACCCAGGTCCCTGTCCCCACTGTCCCCGGGTGGTGGCAGTGGCTGTCATGGCTGTCCCATGTTGGTCACAGGTTTGGGACACAGTGGAGAAGAGTGACATCGGCTGCACCCCGGGCAGTGGGAGAGACAACGTTGGTGTCTTTGCTGATGCTGGCCTCGGCCTGGTCACCAGCGTGAAGGTCACCACACCACAGCGAGCAGGTAGGGGACATGCTGGGGACTGGGACAACCTGGGGTGGCACCTTGGGGATGGAGTCAGTGAAACCTTGGGGATGTGGCACTTCAAGGATGGGGGAGCGTGACACCTCAGGGATGGGGGATGTGTCCCCTGAGTTTTGGGATGTGACACCATGGGGTCCTGACCTGTGTCCTCTCTATTCCCCAGAGGTCCAGTGTCCTCAGCCTGCAAAACGCAAGCGCCGCTCCTTGCAGCTCATCGAGTACAAAGGCACCAAGGGTAGGTGGCACTGGTAGTGTCCTGTGTCCCCAAGAACACTGGAATGTCTTGTGCCTTTGGAGACACTGGATTGTCCCATGTCCCTGAGGATGCCAAAGTGTGCCAGGTCCCTGAGGGACACAAGAACATCCCATGTCCCCGTCAACACCAGAGCATCCCATGTCTCAATCAATACCAGTGTCCCATGACCCTGAGGGACACCAGAGTGTCCCATGTCTGTGCTTATACCACAGCACCCCATATCCCAGTGAATACCAGTGTTCCATGTCCCTGGTGATACCACAGCACCCTGTATCCCAGAGGACGCAAGTGTCCCACGTCCCTGGCGAACAACGCAGCACCCCACATCCCAGTGAATAGTATTGTCCCGTGTCCCTGAGGGACACCAGAGTGTCCCATGTCCCTGCTGATAGCACAGCACCCCATAACCCAACAAATACCATTGCCCCAAGTCCCTGAGGGACATCAGAGTGTCCCATGTCCCTGACAGCCCTTGGGCCAGGGTTTTTGGGACTGGGTGCCAGTTGGGTGCCTTGGTGCTGGCAGCGGCTGAGTACACGGACAAGGCGCTGCGCAAGTGTTGTGAGGATGGAATGAAGGAAAACCCCATGGGCCACAGCTGCGAGCAACGGACCAACTACATCCAGGATGGAGAAGCCTGCATCCGTGCCTTCCTCGACTGCTGCAACTACATCAAGGGCATTCGTGACAAGAAGCAGCGCGAGTTTCACCTCGAGCTGGCTCGAAGCAAGTGCTGGGCACTGGTGGGGTGATGGTGGAGCTGGTGGTTGGGCAAAGCTTGCGTGAAGTTTGGGTAAGGGTCAGGGGAACCTCAAGCATTGCTTGCGCTATCCTTGGGCGATGCTTGGGTGAAGATCAGGTGAACCTCAGGTGTTGCTGGCACTGTCTTTGAGTGATGCTTGGGTGAAGGTCAGGTGAACCTCGGGTGTTGCTTGTGCTATCCTTGGGCAATACTTGGATGAATTATGGGCAACGTTTGGGTCAAAGTTGGGTGACACCTAGACGATGCTTGGGCAAAACAAGGGTGGTGCTTGGATGATGCTGGGGTCGTACTGGCTCCACCCAGGGGCTGGGCCCCTGAGGCCACGGTCGAGAGGGATGGTACCACCCCCAGGCGAGGAGGATGATGGCTTCCTGTCCGACGAGGACATCACCTCACGGAGCCTCTTCCCGGAGAGCTGGCTGTGGCAGGTGGAGCAACTAACGGAGAAGCCCAATGAGCTGGGGTGAGCCCTGTGCCCTTGTCCCACTACCCCTCCACCCCATGGGGTGATCCTCCACCTTGGGGATCATTACATCCTCCCTGTCCAGATCTGGACACTGCCACGCCCAGTCTGGAGACCAGCTATGATTCCCCCCCACTTGTCAGTCAGATAAGGGCCACCAGCCTGGTGCTGCTTCAGGACCAGCTATGACACCTTGGTCCAGCTCAGGGGCCATCTACAACCACCGGTCTAGCTGGAGGACCACCTATGACCCCCCCCTACTCCAGCTTGGTGGCTGGTTACAGCTCCTTAGCCTGGTTTGGGGCCGATTATGACCCCTTTGGTCGTTCTCATCCTCTCCAGCATCTCCACAAAGACTCTGCCAATATACCTGAAGGACTCCATCACTACGTGGGAGGTACTGGCTGTCAGCATCTCACCGACCAAGGGTACGTGATGGAGTAGGAAGGTGTCTTTAGGGATCAGAGGAATCCCCCAAACCTTCAAGGTGGTCCCTGGGATTTGAAGGGTCCCTTAAAGCCTGGCAGGTTTCCTTGGGGTTTGAGAGATCTCCAAAATCTTAGAGGGGTAAATACCATTGGAGAGGTGCCCCAAATTTTGGGGAGATCCCTCAAAACTTGGTGGCAGTCCTTGGGACTTGAGAGGGATCTTCTAAACCTTGGGAGGGCTCCATGGGACTTGAAGTTTCCCCTAAACATTGGGAGGACTCCATGAGACTTGAGGAATCTCCTAAACCTTGGGAGGGCTCCATGGAACTCGAGGGATCTCCTAAGCGTTGGGAGGACTCCATGAGACCTGAGGGATCTCCAAAACCCTTGGGGATGTCCCTGAGACATGAGAGGCCAGCAGGCCCATAAGCCTGAACCCCATGTCCCTGAGGGCCACCCCACAGGGCTGTGTGTGGCTGACCCCTATGAGATCACGGTGATGAAGGAGTTCTTCATCGACCTGCGCCTGCCCTACTCTGTGGTGAGGAACGAGCAGGTGGAGATCCGAGCCATCCTCTACAACTACTGGACACACGATATCATGGTGGGCAGGGGAGCCACACCCAGGCTTCTGGGGGGGAGGGTCTGTGGCCACCTGAACCCCATGGCCAACATCTCTGTGCCCTGTAGGTGCGTGTGGAGCTGATGTACAACCCAGCCTTGTGCAGCGCCTCCACCTCCAAGATGCGCTACCAGCAGATCCTCAAACTGAAAGCCCAGTCATCATGGGCCGTGCCCTTCGTCATCGTGCCCTTGCAGCTGGGGCTGCACGACGTTGAGGTGAAGGCAGCCGTTCGGGGCAGCTTCGTGGCTGACGGTGTCAAGAAGAAGCTCAAAGTTGTGGTGAGTGGCCATTGCTACCCATGGCATCTCCACCACATGGTGCCACCTCCATCCCTAAGATGTCCCCAGCATGGTATTCCTGTGACATCACTGTCTCCACTTTCATCCCGGTACTGGTACCCAGGGATGAAGGATCTTCCCCCCCCCAGATGCCCACATGTGGCCTTCTGGGGCTCTCCCAGTTTGTCACATGGCCTGGGGATGCTGGTTTATACTGGGCCACCTTTCTTGAACAACCCAGAGAGGTTGGGAAGGGGGGACCCAAAACCAGCCCAGCCTTTAGCATTGGACTCTCACCTCTGCAGCCCGAAGGGATGAGGTTGGAGAAGACGGTGAAGATAGTTGAGCTGGACCCGAAGACGAAGGGAGTCAGTGAGTGGCCCCAGCTGGTCTTGGGGATGTTTCAGCCCAATGGGGATGTCCCACTTGAGAGAAGGGTCTGGGGCATCTCAGGGTGCAAGGGAAGTCCCACTGTGGGTCTGGGACATCTTGGGGGATGAAGGATGTATCACCAAGGGTCGGACTGGGGCATCTTAGGGGACAAGGGACGCCCCACTATGGAGCTGGGGTATCTCAGGGAATGAGGGATGTCCTGCTGTGGGTCTGGGGCATCCATGGTGACAATGGACATTGTACTATGGAGCTGGGATATCTCAAGGGAGAAGGGACATCCTGCTATGGCTCTGGAACATCTTGAGGGACAAGGGACATCCTGCAGCAGATGTGGGGGAGGACTGGGTCACCTCAGGGTGGTGGTGGTGGGGTTCATGAAGGAGTTGTGGCCACCCATCTCCATCCTGGCCTCCTTGCCCCACAGATGGTGTACAGGAAGAGAAGGTGAGGGCAGCAAACCTCTCTGACATTGTCCCCAACACTGAGTCAGAGACCAAAGTCAGCATCCAAGGTGAGAGTGGGGGAAGGAACACAACTGGGGATGAACTGGGACAGGGTGGGATACTCCTGGCTTGACATCTCCCCGTCTTCTGCTCCAGGCAACCCTGTGTCCATCATGGTGGAGAAAGCCATTGACGGGGACAAGCTGAAGCACCTCATCGTGACGCCAGCGGGCTGTGGGGAGCAGAACATGATCGGGATGACGCCCACTGTCATTGCCACCCACTACCTGGACAGCACGTTGCAGTGGGAAAGCTTTGGTGTTGACCGCCGCACTGAGGCCATCAACTTGATTAAAAAAGGTAGGAGCATCCTCCAAAGGGTTGGGGGCACCCTCTGGTTTCCTCTCTCAGGGTGCAAAATGTCACCATCATCCAAGGTGCTGAAGAAACCTGCACCTTTGAAGAAGACACGGGTTGGGTGCTACCAGTTTGGGGATTTCTAGAGCTACTAGTTTGCTCTGGAGTGGGTTGGTGGCCTGAAGCTACCTCGGCGTGGCTGGGTGCTCCTTGTGTTGGCCAACCACCTTCTTCTCACCAGGTTACACCCAACAACTTGCTTTCCGGAAACCTGATAGCTCTTATGCTGCCTTCAAGGACCGTCCATCAAGCACCTGGTGAGGGTCGTGTTGCCACCACCACATGGGTCCAGCTGACATGGTTGGACATGACACTAAGGTCCTCCTGTCCCCAGGTTGACAGCCTATGTGGCCAAAGTCTTTGCCATGGCCATCAAGCTGGTAGACATCGAGCCTGAGGTGGTTTGTGGGGCCGTGAAATGGCTCATCCTGGAGAAGCAGAAGCCAGATGGGATTTTCCAAGAAGATGCTCCTGTCATCCACAAGGAGATGGTGGTATGGGGGGGGATCCAAACCCTGTCCCTGCTGGTGCCAAAGCCCTGGTGGCTCGAGGATGGGCTTTTGGAATGAGCTGTGGGGAAAGGACTACATTGGGTGACTGGGATGAGTGTTGGGTGGACAGAGCTTGCTGTGAAGACCACGATCCTGAGGTTTATTTCCCCTCCGTTTTGTCATGCAGGGAGGCTACCAGGGCGCTGAGCCCGAGGTGTCACTGACGGCCTTTGTCCTCGTCGCGCTGCAGGAGGCCCGGACGGTCTGCAAGGACCATGTCAACGTGAGTGGCCCAGTCCTCAACCCCACATGGGAAGAGGAGGGACAATTGGCACCTGTCACATAGAAGGACCTTCAAGATGAGGTGCCCAACCCTTATAGCAGCCACTTGAGAATCCAAACTTACCATTCCTTCTGCCCAGAGCTTGGACGGGAGCATCAACAAAGCCGCTGACTACCTTGCCCGGAGGTACCAGTCGTTGAGCCGCCCCTACACGGTGGCCCTGACCTCTTATGCCTTAGCCCTGACGGGGAAACTCAAAAGCGAGAAAGTTCTCATGAAGTTTTCCAAAGGTGATGTCTCGGGGCAGGGGGCACAAAACCATGGGGGTGATGGGGGGAGGGATGGAGAGGTAATTATGGGTTACCTGGTGGGGGGAGAAATCATCCCTAGAGGGTGCTGAGGGACTGATGTCACCCCAGAGAGCAAACGCTGGGAGGAACGCAACGCCCATACCTACAACATCGAAGGGACGTCCTATGCCTTGCTGGCCTTGCTGCAAATGGAGAAGCCGGAGGTGACGGGACCAGTGGCCCGCTGGCTTGCCCAGCAGAACTACTTTGGTGGTGGCTACGGATCCACTCAGGTGGGCTACTGGCCCCCCTGGCACCCATGGGTGCTGCCTTGGCACCCACAGCCATGGGGAGGAGTGGTGTGTGATGGGGAAGAGAGAGGGTGAGGGCTTAGTTGGGGGTTGAGGGGTCACCTTGTGGCCCTGGGGACTCCAGGGACCTGACATGTCTCTTGGGGGACACCTCTGGTCCCATGGGACCTCAAAAGCATTGGGCAACCCCTCAGGGCTTGGGGGTTACCTCAGGGCCCTTGGGACCCCTGGGGACAAGGCATGTCCTTGGGGAGCACCCCTGGTGCCATGGGACCTCAAGGGCTTTGGAAAACCCAAAAGGTCTGTCCCTGGGGGACACCTCCAGACCCTGGGGACCCTCAGGGACACGTCCTGTCCCTGGGGGACACCTCCGCTCCATAAGACCTCCCAAGGGTATGTTCCAGGTGATATCAGGTGGCCCCAGGACTTGGGGTCACCTTGGGCTCAGGGCCACCCAGGGGCCTTTGGGAATGCTCCAGATGGTGTCCCCAGGCCTTGGTAACACGGGTGTCCCCGCAGGCCACCATCCTGGTGTTCCAAGCCTTGGCCCAGTACCAGGTGTCAACTCCACGGCAGCTTGAGCTCAACCTGGATGTGTCGGTGCTGCTGCCACGACGTGCCAGTGCCATCACCTACCGTATCGAGAACCGCAATGCCCTGGTGGCACGCTCCGCCGAGGTACTCGCCCCCTTCTTGTCATCGTCACTGTCACCATTGGGACCATGGGGATGCAGCACTGCTCAACTTGCTCTTGGCTCTCCATGGAATGTCCCTGTCCGCTCTGTGTCTCTTCATGTCCCAGGACAATCTTGTCCCCATGTTATGGCCTCAGCTGTCCCTGTCCCTTCCATGTCCCCTCCATGTCCTGTTCCCTCTGTGTCCTTTCAAGGCTTGGGATGTCCCTGCCGTGTCCCTCCATGTCCCAGGCTGATCTTGTCCCCTCCCTTGCTGTGACCTGGAATGCCCCTGTCCTCTTCATGTCCCTCTCTGTCTTCTGATTTCTTTGTCCCTTCAATGTCCCTGTCCCCTTTGTGTCTTGCTGTCCCCTCCATGTCCTGGGATGTCCCTTGTCCCTTCTACACCCCCTCCATGTCCCCACATGCCTCCATGTCCCTAGGATGCCACATCCCTTCCATTTCCCTCCCAGGGGATGTCCCCGTCCCTCCCTAATGTCCCCTGTCCCTGCAGACCAAGTTGAACGAGGACTTCACAGTGAAAGCTGAGGGTACGGGCAAGGGGACGATGACAGTGGTGACCGTCTACAATGCCAAGGTCCCTGACAAGGACAACAAATGTGACAATTTTGACCTGCAGGTGCAGGTGGAGGACGTGAAGACAGGTGAGTCCCCTCCATGTCCCCGCCATGTCCTCTGTGTGGACCCTCCATGTCCCCCTCTGCCAAGTCCTTCCATGGCACCCCATGTCTCCTTCCATGTCTCCCGTGTCCCCTCATTGTCCCCATGTCCCCCCATAGGCAAGGAACAGGAGGGCGTCTTCCGCTCCGTCAAGATCACCATCTGCGCCAGGTAGGACAGGCTGGAGACATTGGGGACATCAGGGACGTTGGAGATGGGGAGGGGAAGAGGGATACTGGGGACAAGGACATCAGGGACAGGGGGACATTGAGGTCAAAGGAAGCTCACTCCCACCTTGTCCTATAGGGATCCTTGGGAACAAGGACATGAGGGATGGGGACACTGGGGACAAGAGGGCAGTTGGGGACAGGCGGGTGGCCTCAACCCTGTCCCCACAGGTACCTGGACAACGTGGATGCCACCATGTCAATCCTCGACATCTCCATGCTCACAGGCTTCTCACCTGACCTCCAGGACCTGAAGAGGGTGAGTGCAGGGACATGGGGACACATGTGGGGACCCGGTGGGGACACACAGGACCTTGCATCTTTGTGCCATCATGTCCCACCATGTCCCAATGTGTGTACCACCATGTCCTTATGTCTCCACATCCCCATGTGTCCCTGTGTGTCACCGTGTCCCCATATTCCCCTGTTTTGCTGCATCCCTGCATCCCCCTTTCCTTCCATGGATGTGTGTTCCCATGTCCTCTGGGTGTCACTGTGTCCCCATGTCCCCCTGTGTCCCCACATCCCTGCAAGCCCCCTGCATCCTGCCATGGCCACATGTCCCTGTGTGTCCCATGTGGTACCACCATGTCTCTATGTGCCCCTGTGCCCATACATCCCTGTGTTCTGATGTGGTTGTGTGTCCCCACGTGTCCCTGCATGTCCTGCATGCCCGGTGTCACCGTGTCCCTGTTACCAGCTCACAGAGGGAGTGGACAGGTACATCTCCAAGTTTGAGATCGACCAAGCACCGTCGGACCGCAGCAACCTCGTCATCTACCTTGACAAGGTGGGGACATGGGGACAAGGTGGGACAGGATGGGGACATGGACAGGGACAAGATGGGTCAAGGATGGGGATGTGATAGGACAGGAATGGGGACAGTGTGGAGACAGGGACAAAGAGCACAGGCTGAAGTTGGGGACATGAGCAGGGACAGGTATGGGGATGAAGTTGGGGACACAGGTGGGGACAGGACTGGGACAGGGATGGGACGGAGACATGGGTGGCGTTGGGGACATGGATAGAGACTGGAACAGGGACAGAGGTGGGAATGAAGTTGGGGACATGGATGGGGACAGAGGTGGGGACAGGAAAAGGATCTCAGGGGGACAGGAAAAAGATCTCAGGTGTGGGGACAAGGACAGGGATGGGTCCAGGTCATGGACAGGGACAACATGGGGACATGGCTGGGGACAGGGCCTGGCTGACTGCCACCCTGTCCCCGTGTCCCCATCCCCAGATCTCCCACAAGACCGAGGAGTGTTTCTCCTTCAAGGCCCACCAGCGATTCCAGGTGGGCTTGATCCAGCCCGCGGCCGTCACCGTCTACAGCTACTACAAGATCGGTGCGCCCCGTGTCCCCTTGTGTCACCTCAAGGTCCCCTCCATCCCCACACTCCCCTCTGTGCCCCATCTTCCACAAAGTCCCCTCTGTGTCCCCTCCTGTCCCTTTGTCCCACCATGTCCCTGCTGACCTTCTCCCCATGCCTGTGTCACCATGTCGCCCTGCATCCCCTACCGACCCTCTCCCTCCACATGTCACCACTGTGTCCCCATGTCTCCCAGTGGTCCTTTCCCCCTGTGTCCCCCCCATCTCCTGTCCCCTCATGTCCCCATGTCCCTGCAGATGACCGCTGCACCCGTTTCTACCATCCGGACAAGAACAGTGGACAACTGAGCAAGATCTGCTACGGGGACGTGTGCCGCTGTGCCGAAGGTGAAATGGGGACACAGGGACAGACTGGGTCAACACCCCTGCCATGATGGGGCCATGTCATGGTTGTGATGGGACATGCCATGGCTGTGATGGGGAGACATCACTGCCATGATGGGATGTGTGATGGCCGTGATGGGACTTGTCATGGCTGTGATGGAGTCATGTTCCTGCTATGGTGGGACATGTTGGTGCCATAATAGACCTTGTCATTGCCATGTCCCCGCAGAAAGCTGCTTCATATGGAAGAAGCAGGACGTCCCCATCACCGTCAACCAACGCATCGAGCGCGCCTGCGAGCCAGGAGTTGACTATGGTGGGACATGGGGGACATGGTGTCATGGAAGGATAATGGGGATATGGGGTCATGGGGGGAGCTGGGGCACATGGAGGGGACTTAAAGGGTATAGATGGAGACATGAAAGACCATAGAAGGACACGAGGGGCACGGAGATACAGGAGGGGACAGGGGGACATGGAGGGACAAAGGGATGTAGAGGGACACGGGGAGGAAAGTGGGGACAGAGGCGACCCACTGAGGGGCCACGCTGGAGTGGGGGTGCTGTCTAGGGGTGGGGGGTGACATGGTGACATCCCCTTCCCCAGTGTACAAGGTGAAGCTGATGGCAGTGGAGCACTCGGCGTCCCACGACAACTACATTGTGACCATCCTCTCTGTTATCAAGATGGGTACGAGCACCCCAGGGGTGGGGGACAACGCCACCCTGAGGGACATGGTGGGGGTCACTTAGGGTTGGGGACAGCCAGGGGTGGGGACATCCAGGTGGGTTGGGGTCACTAGTGTGCCTTGGGGGCTCCCAGGTGGGTTGGTGTCACCCAAGGGTGCTGGGGCCACTTGTCGGGAAGGGACACCCAGGAGGGCTGGCATCACCCAAGGGTGCTGGAGACACCCATAAGGGCTGGTGTCACCCAGGTGGGGTGAGGCACTCAAGGATGGTGGAGGGGGCTGGTGTGACCCATGGCTGATGACACCAGTGAGATGGTGACAACAGTGGCGTCCCTGGGGATCGAGAGTCCCCACTGTGGGACATGTCAGTGTGGGTGTCCCTATTGTGTTGAGGCAGAGGTGACATGTCACCTGTGTGTCCCCTCCTGGGACAGGCACCGATGAGGACCCAGCAGGAAGCAACCGGACCTTCGTGAGCCACCAGCAGTGCCGGGACGCTCTGCGGTTCCAGATCGGCCAGGACTACCTGCTCTGGGGACTGGCTACCGACCTGTGGATCACCGGCGGCCGGTAGGGACATGGGGACGCCTGTGGGGACATGGATGGTATCACATCTTGGGGGACACGGGAAGACGGGGACGGGGAATACAGGGACACAAGACACAGGGACACTGGAGACATGAGGAGATGGGAATATGGGGAGGTGGGACATGGGACGTGGGGAGGTGGGACACGGGGACATGGGACAGGGGGAGGTGGGGCACAAGGCCGTGGGGACACAGAGAAACATGGACACAGTGACACCGACACTCAAGTACACAGACACATCCCCCCCTAAGTCCTGAGATTCTCCAGTGTCTCGTACAGGGTTGGGCACCCCATTGCCCACCCACTGTGTGTGCCCCCCTGGGGTGCCATCTTCTTCTGAGCCTTGTCCCCTGCTGTCCCCAGCTTCTCCTACCTCATCGGCAAGGACACCTGGCTGGAGGCGTGGCCCTCGGAGGTGGCATGTCAGGAGCCTGACTTCCAAGCCCTCTGCCAGGACTTCATTGAATTCGCCGAGGCCATGACCATGTTCGGGTGTCCATCCTGAGCGGGTGTCCCCCACCCATGGCTGTCCCCCACCACCCTGCTGCCCTCCTCTCTGTTGCCCTCCCCCCCTTTATTGTTTTTTTTGGGTTAAAAAAAGTCCTTTCTGACAGCCTGGCTCCGAATCTGCAGGGTGTCAGGGAGATGTGGCCTCGGCGCGCGGTGCTGCACGTTGGGTGGTGCACGAGCGTTGGTGCACGGTGCTGGGCACCATCGGTGCACGACCCTCAGTGCATGGTGCTGCGTGGCCCTTAATGCACGCTGCAGCCTGGCATTTGGTGTACGGTGCTGCACACCCCCAGTGCTGCGCGACTCTCAGTGCACGGTGCTGCATGTCCTCGGTGCTACACGTCCTCAGTGCTTGGTACATGGCACCACACAACCCTCAATGCTGCATAACCCTTGGTGCATGGTGCTGCACAACCCTCAGTGCACGGCACTGCACACCCACGGTGCTACACGTCCTCCGCACATGGTGCTGCACAACCCTCGGTGCACGGTGCTGTATGTCCTCAGTACACAGCACTGCACGACCCTTGATGCATGGTGCTGCACAGCTTTTGGTGCACAGCGCTGGACACCCTGGGTGCACAACTCTCGGTGCAGGGTGCTGCACGGCCTTTGGTGTACAACCCTCAGTGCTGCACACCCTCAGTGCACAGTGAGGGACATGACTGGTGCACAGCCCTGAGTGCAGGGCACTGCATTGTCCTTAATGCATCATGCAGCGTGGCATTTGGTGCACAGCGCTGCACATCCTCAGTGCTGCACGGTGCTCAGTGCATGGCACTGCACAACCCCTGGTGCATGATGCTGCATGTCCTTGGTGCACAGCGCTGCACAACCCCTGGTGCACGATGCTGCATGTCCTTGGTGCACAGCACTGCACAACCCTTGGTGCACGATGCTGCACAATCCTCGGTGCACGGTGCTGCACGCCATCGGTGCTGCGCAACCCTCGGTGCACCGTGCTGCACATTCTCGGTGCACAGTGCTGCACAATCCTTGGTGCACGGTGCTGCACAATCCTCGGTGCACGGCACTGTACGTCCTCAGTGCACGGCACTGCACAACCCTCGGTGCCCGGCACTGCACGACCCTCAGTGCACAGCACTGCACGCTGTCGGCGCTGCATGCACTCGGTGCACAGCACTGCACCCTTGGCACTGCAGCATGTCGTGTGGGGCACGGTGCCGCGTGCCATTCGGTACACACCATTGCCCAGCGCTGGGTGCAGGGCACTGGGTGCCACCCTGCCTTTGTACCACCCCC
>VYZM01019473.1:34745-52075 GCA_013398915.1 Dromas ardeola | reverse complement strand
CCTGATTACCTAGTTGTCCTGTACATGCCTCGTGATGGCACTCCAGATAATGTGCTCCATAACCTTCCCCAGCACAGAGGTCAGACTGCCAGGCATGTAGTTCCCCAGATCTTACTTGTGGCCCTTCTTGTAGACGGGTGTCATGTTTGCTAGCCTCCAGTCAACTGGGACCTCCCTGGTTATCCAGGACTGCAGATAAATGATGGAAAGTGGTTTGGTGAGCACTCCTGCCAGCTCCCTCAGCAACACGGGTCTCCACACATCTTTAAAAATCCTTTTTCAGTTTCAGAATTGAAACAAACTGCAAATTTTAACATATTTTCACTTCAATTTCAGCTTTTAAAGTACTTCATTTTGTTCTCAAAAACTATATTGCAATGCAAAAATTGAACATGACTATAATGTTATTTAAAGTAATTTCTCATTAAATGTCTCTGATTTCAGCATTCCCAACCCTTTCTGTGTGGTGTGATTTTTAGACATGTTATGGCCAAGTTGTTCCAATTAACTGCACTAGTTAGAATTCAATAAAAAGAAAACAAGGAGGTTCCAAACAAAATCCAAATGGTTAAAGTTGGACTCCTAAAATATAGTTCCAGAGCCTGTGTAGATTCACTTGGAGTACATAAAGTCTCCTGGATACTGAGTCTACTTCGTAGTTCCGAAAATCAGTCTGATTTTCCTTGGATGCCAAATAGTAAGGTACATTAATTTGGACACTTAACCTTGAATTTCATTGCTTTCCTTAATAGTAACATTTCCTAACATTATTGAAACGCAGATTTCTGTCTGTGACTATGAATTAATTGCCTACTTTTCTTATTTTCTGATGTGAAGATGGTATGGATACCGACTATGGATTCTCAGGGTATCTACTTCAATCAGCGTTTGAAAAAGGTTTCAAAGGGATCTAAAGTTTCAGTCAGAAGTGAGCTATTTACTCTTGTTTTCTATGATCATTTTGTTCTGTTTTAAAATGTAAGTGCATTCATACACAGTTAAAAAAAATGGGGTTTACTTTGCTTTTCTTCAACAGTTGAAAGGGAAAATAATAGTGCTAAACTTACTGGATGCAAGCCAAATTGTAGCCATATACATGCAATGTACATTACACACATAATTTTATACATATATATATGCTTTCAGCTTTTTTTTTTTTTTGGCATATATTTAACACAGTATAGGTCTTGCTAACAGAAACAAAACAAACGCAGAAGATGTTATGCCTTATGAAGTACCCTGCTGTGTTATTCTATTGATGATTCATTTATTTTTGTTTGGCTTCTTTAATGACTTTTAGTGCAAAGAGGCTATGGCCTTTTAAAGCTGTTCCACACATTTTATTGCCTTTTACTTTAAGATTTCTTCCCACTTTGTTATAGTAATAAATAAGTTCATTTAACAGCAATTCAAACAAAAAAAATTAAATCTTTCTATTTTCTGCCTCTTAATCTTAAACTGCCATGTCTACTTTGGGTGCCTTTACCTGCTAAATGAATGGTATTAAGAAAAAATACGTATCAATGTTGCAGAAAGGAAAGTTCAATTTTAGGCCTTTTTTCTCATGCCAAAGCACAGGTGCTTCAGATACACCTAATTATAGCAGTAATTAAAGTTATTACCTTACCTGTTTATTCAAGGACACAAGGACTTCTAATGGGAACAAATCAAGATATAAAGACTTGCTGTCAATTAGGCTTGAAGGCTTGAGAAGATAATGAAGGACGTTTGGAGTTGGGTTTCAGTTCTTTACAAAACAAAAATAGTAATTCAGCACCTCTTACTTTTCCTGGAACCGTCCCAACAGTTCAGGAGAAGAAAGACAAGAAGATTACCTGGGTAACGTGATCTTAAGGTACCAGAGAATAATGGTGTTCTCCCGTAGCCACATCTATGGCAGAGCCTGCTGCCAACAGAAGATGGGACTGCTACAAATATAAGCCCGTCAACCTGAGAACAACAAATCTGTTCAGCTTCTTGTCACAGATCCTGTCAATATAGTGCAGGCCACAGAAGGACAGGTGAAATGTGACTCTGCTGTGGGCAGTGCATTCGTGAGCCCTTGCCTTAGTAAAATGGCATGACATGACTAGTGCTACTTTCACAGAGATGTAATTTAGGACTGACAGTACATTGAAAATATCCTTCTGCTACATGTTTTCTTAGACAGTGTGCCTCTGTTAAAGTAAAGAAAGAGGAACTATGGCAACTATAGGGCAAGATAAGTGATTTACTGAGCTTCTATACTTGTTCTATCATTAGTTCTATCATTTTGAACCTAGCACGTTGAAAAAAGGTATGTCATACTGACTGAGAAAATTCCTATTGGATTGCTTTTTGGCTTTAATATGCACATAACTCAGGATGTGCAACTACAGAGTTTGTTTGTATATTACCAGCCAACTGAAAATATCAAATGTGCATCGCTTAATGAATTAGATTAGTCACACGTTTTAAATATTCTGTTCTTGTTGTCTGATTTCATTATATATATTTTACAGCAAATTATTGGGAATGTTGCTTGATAAGTTGGAAGATAGTATATTTCAGTTATAGCCATTATATTTTGTTTTTTTGGGACTGGTACTTCAAAATATTAAAGAAAACGCAGAGCCTCTTCTAAAAAGTAACTGTGTACAATAGGGAAAATTAGAAGACCAAAAGGAAATGCTTACATTTTCCTTTTTGATCTGATAGGTGCAGGTCTGCAAAGAGAGGAAAACATTAATTTGGGATAAGAGTCTTTATTGCATGTGTCCCACAAATAAAGAAACAGGTTTTATATGCTAGCTCAGTGGGAATTAACAGCAGCAGGTGCATGATACCTGCTTTGAATCTGTTCACACTAAGTGAAACACCAGCATACCGTTGATTAGAGCCAGGATTTCTTTACAATAAGTCTGATATTTTTTTTCCAAGAAAAGTTGGGAAATATGTCATAATTTTATACATAGGTCCTTAACAAGCTAAACACTTATAATATACTTGAGGGGCATTAGTCTCACTGGCCAAGCCATCCCACAGTGCTAAGTTCCTATGACTTCCATTCCTATGCTTATTTTCCCAGCCCATGATGTCCCTTAAGAAGCCATCAGGAAACAAATGGGGTCTAGATGTTAATTTAAAGCCAGGACCTTGCAAACAGATCTATTCACACATGTCCCATTGATTTCATTAACTTTGCAAGATGCAGAATTCAGGCCCAAAGGGTTATGTTAATTCTGTATAGGGACTTTGAGGAAGCTCTCCAAGATTAGGGGAGGTGTGAAATAGGTTTCTTCCTTCAATATGCTGAAGCTCTTCTGATGTTGTATGGGTCACACTAAAGAAGATTAGAACCTCAGGGAAAATTTTAGGAAAACGTTTTATTTACAGATAATTCTCCTTATCTTTTATTTATTTTCTCTTTTCCTGCCACTCTGCTCTTTTGTTACAAGAAACATCAGCAAAACCACAGACTCTTTTGTAGTTTCCTTCTGATTGCTCCCTACCCAATGTCCTAATCCTCTATTTATTACATCACAAGTGGTTATTATAGAAATTACTGAGGTTATAAGTAAGGTTATGATTTTAGTGGTGGAACAAGTAGAAAAAAATGGGCATTAGGTAAATATGTAACCCTTGTGGGATGTATAATTTGTTCATGAACCAGTAATTTCTCCTTTTAAAGTCAAGAGGTTTCATATAAATACAGTCACACTTGCAATATTGACTCCAGGACAAACATTATCCCAAAGTCTTCCTGTTGAATCATTGGTTTTTATTCCAAATTCCATAGCAACAGAGACACGGCTTTTCTGAAGTGGGAAAGAAATGTTAGTAGACTTTTCACATTATTCAAAATTCAAAGATTTCTCCACTGTGAGGTGAGGTAGCAAGCAGTTATTAAGGGAAACCCCAAAACTTGGCAAACCTATAGACAGCTAAATACAAAATTCCTACTTTAACTACTTCGTTTATCTAGCCTAAGGCCTAAAATACAGACGCTCAAACACATGAGTAGACATCACTCCACTTACTGTCAACAGGAGGTCACTTCTTCAGGAAGTGTCTGTAGACAGGCAATACAAAGCACAAGGCACAAAACAGCTGATCTCACATCACATCTCTGATAGACATAAGCATTACACAATTTTGTCCCTTTGCGATGCTCTGACTTAGAAGTCCCGCATTCTGGCTCCTGCTCCCTCAGTCATGTGTGCATGCATAGGAAGGGCTAAAATTCAGGACTGCTACTTTTTGAACAAGTACCCTTGTTTGTGTAATTTAAAACATTCCCTAAGCTGAAGAATGAACTTCACAATGGCTAAGTCCCTTCTGGGACCTCCTGCAGGTGCCCAGAAGCTTCAGCTGAGCTTCCTTGGCATATGTTGCACCACAATGTCAGCACAGACGGAGATGCAGGCTGAGGAAAGGCACAGCTAGAGAGCTTTAGATTCTTCTAGAGTCAGAAGAAGTAGGGTCCCCATGATATTTACTTTCTTGCTATGACTACTTTAGATTATAATTTCCTCTAGGCAGGGATCTATCACTGTTTATTTTAGAGTGAGATCTTCCACATACCATAAGGCTCTATCATTCTCAAAGCTGGAATAGAAATAGAATATATATGACATTTCAGGGAGAATTGCTTCTGAATACCTTATCTTTCTGTTGTTAGTTACTGAGTCAAAAATCTCCCTCTGAAGGCAATAAGAGACGCTTGCATGAGTAATGATCAAACCTGGACTATCTACTTGAGTATAGCGCATTTTTTTTTTTTAAGGAGGTTCTTCTTTCCCTCTCTCTTAAATATATTCGGTTCACTATATTTTTTGTTTGTGTATCACTATATTATTCCTTTTTGTATATGTAGAACAAACCCCAGTATACTCACAGTAACTCAGTCATCTAAAAGCATTTAAAAAATCCTTTGCATTGCACAGTATCAGTCTTGTGACAAAGAACATAGCACTGTCGTTATTGATAGTTACCAAAAATAAATCCATATACTCTCTAAATTTTCTCATTTTGCTTGAAGTCCTCTTTCCAAGGTGTTTGTGCTTGTTCAACAACGGTCTTCTCAGACAAACTTGCCTTCATTTGTTTAATAGAGTGAATGAATGCCATTCTTTCTAGGGAAAATCTCTCTTTGTGAAAATACTGAATTATTGGCACTATATACCTCCTTGATGACACCTATTCCCACTTAAGTGCCACAAAAAGAGAGTGGAGGATAGTAAGACATGAAGTCCAGGGGCACTCATAGCAGACATCATGACAAATTATGTAACATCAAGCACCTGGGAAACCCATGATGATTGTTTGGAGTGTCAAAATATCTGCAGACTGTAACAGGAAAGTGCTGCCTGCTTTCTCACTTTGTTTTTTAAATATTCCATGCACTCTTTGAAGGCAGTCCCATGACAGCAGACAACAAACTGAACTTCAAAGAAATAATGGATTCTGACATAGTGCATGATTTTTTTTCACTTTCCTTGAATTTTCACTCCCCAGTTTTACACTTTCCTGGAGCAGGAGGCAATCTGCCAAAAGGGCACAACTTGAACTGGTCAACAACTGGGTCTCTGATTCCCTTTCATGTTGCAGAACTGAAAGTGATAGATAGTATGTTCTTTTTCACTTTAAAAGTGCTCTTGATTTGAGCGTGGAAAAGTACAAGGGGCAAATAGAAAGTGCCTTTCCCACACGTTTCTCTTGCTAGCCTGCTTATAGGTGAGAGACCATTTTCATTACCATCATGACCTAGAATCTTCTTTTTTTTCCTTTAGTGACCCTAATATTCTTTTTCTAATAAACAAACAAGAATATGCTGACCACCAGAAAAAACTGTGTTTAAAATAAAATGAGGAAAATATGCAGTCAGATCATTGCTGGCCATCCCCATAAATCTCACGGTTGTTCATACGCAGGCTAAACCTTGTGAGGTGCTAAACACTGTACCTCCATTGGTCTCACTGCAAAGACAGCTGTCTAGGAAATGTGGGCTGTTATATCATGTTTTCTACTGCAGTAGATCAGGGATTAAAGATCAATATAAGCAGCTTTGACGCTTCTAAGTCATTTGCCTAAACACATACTATAGATACAGGACAAGAATGGAGTTTGTCATATACACCTCTCTCCTAGAGAGAAGCTTAAAGTGCCCTCTTACACAGTGCAATTTACCCTGAGTGCAGATTGCATTACAGAAGGGTGAATGGCCTCTACAAGGCAGCTATTCCCACTCCTTTGCAGATGCATGGGGACTGAGTAATGTCTGGCTATGACCCTTGCCCCGACATACTGACCAGCACAGCCTGGCTGGTGCAGAGCGAAGAAATCATCTGTACCAGGTAAAAGGCTAATGCAGTTTATTTTCTTCCTGGAGCAAGGGGTAATCAGGGACTATATTGTGACTCTCTGAGTCATGGTTCAGTCCCTGATCTCCAGAGACAGGCAGAGAACAACTGCTAGGGATAATTCAGCAGTGTGCCCCATGAAAACAAGATGTTAAATACAGAACGGAACGGAACGTTTTAAGGACTGGAAAAACTACTGAAAAATGTGCGGAAGAAACATGCAAAATGGTGCAGCCTATTTTCTTTTGGGTGACTTTTCCCTCTTTATAACTACTGCATACTCTACCTTGTCTGTGTTCCTGAATTGTCCCAGACTGTTATCACAGACACTGTGATCATTTCTACAATTGCATTGATTGTAATTTTCAGTAAGTATTTTTCTAATTAAATTTTCCACATTTTCCACAACAATTAAAAGATAGGCCCAGGTTTAACCATTTTAAATATATTTCTTTCATCTCATTCCTAGTAAGATATAGAGTTCTTATACTGGAAAAATTTATCCAGCATAACCTTCAGTTGGAGCCAAGGGCTTTGTTAACATGGCTCTTTCTGTTTATGGATAATTACAAGATTGGTGTTCAGACATTCGTTAAAATTTTAAATAATATGTTTTCCAGGTTTTTATTGCTCTAAAAATATTTTCAGTTATGCTGCTATTTTATTTCAAATTGTATAAAAAACTCTTGCAAATGCTGATTTTCAGCCATGAGTATGTACGAACTAATTAACTGATATTTTTTTTTCCATGTTGTGAGACCAAGAATGATCACTGAAAGTTTTGCTGGAGTGATATCTTGGACAAGAGGTACAAATCTGAATTTATAGATTTGATGATATCCTCCTGCAAATGTTCCTAAATGTAAATTATTATTCACTAGACTTGTCCTAGTGCATTTAATGAGAATACTTGGAGGTCTGCAGATTACTTGTATGATAAACATATTGCAAGACCCAGCCAACATACATAAGGCAATATTATATCAACCAGAGGAGATTATATGTGAGATAGACATATCTCTGTTCCCCTCAGGCTAATGATCATTCAAGGGTGTGCCTAATGCATCCCAGTACTTCTATATTTTGCACTCTGAAAAAGTATGGGGAGATTTAGTAAGCGCGCAGCACCAGGCCTGTTTTTACTGTTGTTGATTAGGGATCAGGCAGACGGCTTCCTTCTCTGACACCACTTTATTGCAGTTTTCAAACAGACACTTCACACTTTGTGTGAACACCAACCATAATTTCTGTCACGATTCGTTAGGATCCAACAAACCCTCCTAAGGCTACTGATGAAACTTCAGCAGTTAATATTCAAACCATGAAAATCTAGGCTTGGATTCTAATTTGCTACTGATGCAATATTAAAGCAATATATGCATAAAATATTAATGCTGTATTTGTTCTGAATTTATTTTATTTAATTTTTTACACACGGATAAAACCCTTGCGGCCTTAAAACAACATGTCTCATTTTCAAGGATGTCCTGGGGGGCAAATAGACAAGGAATATACACACAGCTTGGTAACCTGAACAATAGTGTGGTAGAGGAACTGTGCTGAAAGATATATTCTTTCATGAGCAATAAGGGTTTTGCTGATAAAAATAAAAATGTCGTCTTATCTGTTTGACCAGTTGATAGGATATAATTTCTAATACTACACCCTTGAACCCATCCACAGAAGAAGAAGCCTGGAGAAAACTTGGAGATAAGGTCCTTCACTTATTTCTTCAGTATCAAGAAAAACTCAGACTTACTTTTCTGACAGAGCCTTCCTTTTCAATAATCAGATTAAGTCATGCATAAGAAGTTTTGTGCATGCTAAATGTTCTGATCAGGAAAGAAATTTTGTGGTAATTCTGGCTTCATCTGTAATGCTGTCCGAGTCTGAAGGTTTAAAACTAAAAAAAACCCAAAGTCTTATACTCAGAATTAGTTTAATTAACAGTGTATTTTTACAGTTCGGAAAAAGTTCTTGTAAGTATCATTTTTTAATTTTCTCCTCACAAATACAAATATAGGATATGCTGTGGCATATTTGATTTTCTGACGCCGCCTGCTCAACATTCATAATACCCAGTCCTGCTGAACTCTGACATTATTTAGAGATTTGGAGAGAAATAAATAAAAAGAAACTTTTTGTCTGTGTCTCTGTGTGCGGTGTTCAGCTGCACTCGGTAGCTGCAATCAGTAAAGTTTCCAACTATCAGTGCAGTGAGGTCTTGGAACAGCAGTGGTGACAAAAATAGTGAACTGCATTTTAAATGGAGTTTAATAAGGTTATGAAAAAGATTATGTGATGTGGCTTCCTGGAATACCAGAGGCCTCCAATAAATGATCTCAGTGATCCCTCCCAGACCTGTGTTCCTAAATTTGAAAGGCTTTTTGCCTTTAATATCTGAGTTGCTAAGCTGTGTAAAAAAAAATAATACTACTTCCTTTTCTTAAATTCTTTCTTTTCTTCAAGTGAGGGACTACATTCTGATTTGTACACACACCACCATAATGCAGGCTATAATGATACAGTTTTAAAAGGCCCTTTTATAATGCATGAAACAAGGTCTCTAATCTGCGCATATTCTAAACGAAACATGATTAAAAACAGCTGGAAAACTACTTAGGGTACAAGGACTCAAGTTCTGCACAAAATTTTCAAAGTGACAGAGTAACAAAAAATCACGTGCATTAAGATACCATTCATAATTTTGCAAATCAAATCAGGAATTATCTTATGAATTGTTACTGGTATGTCAGTTCCTGAGGTATCCAAGATATAACATTAACATTGTGAATATTCTAAGCTAATTTTCTTCCATTTGCAGTGCAAATAAGTAGGTGGGTTTTTTGAGTTCTTTAGGATATGGAGGAGCCTTGAGCTTTCTACCCTCAGCATATTAATAGTAACAGTATTCCTTATATATTGCAGATAAAGTTTATGCTTAGCTTCTCCTATATTTGCACCCTTTTTTTTGAGAGAGAGGTAACAGCCAATGGAAACACTTATGTGAGTGGTAGATTTCATGTCCTGCTTTGCCTCAAAGCTGCCTTCATAGAAAAAAATAGGGACTTTCAGAAGGAGGATTTTCTGACAGAATATGCATCATCTACTTGGACATGCTAAGTCTGAGTCATAAGCAAAGGAAAAAAAACAAAGAGATAGGTCTGGACCTAGCTGGAGACAACTCATCTCAAGATTGCTATTGTGAGAAAGTAAAGAATGAACAAGGAATAAAATAGGAGGAAAGTTTAAACATCAGGTTACACATGTTTAACATAAAAACTGTCTTCTGTAAGCGGAGTTGGATTTTACATAGGAAATAAGACAAAAAAATGAACAGTTATTTAGCCATTTGATATAAAAAAGAACAAAAAAGAGTACTGGTACTGAATCCGTATTGAAAAATATATATATAAAAATCTGTCCCACAAACTAAATTCATCTCTCTGTTCAGTTTTTAATGAGCGTGTCAATGGTGAATGTGAAAAAGATGACAGGATCACTAGTGAATTAAGAAAACACAAAAGAAAATTCAAGCATCTGAAGCAGAAGCAAAGCTCTAATCAAATCAGATTGCATGATGTCATTGTAGAAATCTGAGAGAGCTTCCATATGAAATTGCAAGATCTTGTATTAAATCTTTTACATAAATCTATCAAATCACAATTCTATTGTTTTAGTGCAACACAAAAAATGTAATTTCTCAATTTGAGAAAAGGCAATGAAGAGAATCAAGGCACTGTTATAGAGTACCCCTAATTTGATTACTGTTTTATGCAAGGCATTAGAATGAAATGCACAAAGAGAAGGATCTTAAGCAGCAAGAGTTATAATGACAGAGCTCCTCACAGAGTTCGCACCATCATGTGATTGTGTATCACTGTAGTATCTGGAAGCCATAATAAGTCGTTCACATGGAATTAATCTGAGTGGTTGTGGTGGGTTAACCTTAGCTGGCTGCCAGCTGCCCACCCAGTTGCTCTCTCACTCCTCCTCCTCAACAGGACAGGCGGGAGAAAATAAGATAGAAAAGCTCATGGGTCAAGATAGACACAGGAAAATCAGTTACTAATTACTGTTATGTTCAAAACACAATTGACTTGGGGAAAATTAATCTCATTTATTGTTAATTAAAAATAGAGTTCGGTAGTGGGGAACAAAGACAAAACTAAAAACGATTTCCACATCCCACCTTCATCTTCCCAGGCTCAACTTCACTCCTTCATTCACAAATCTTCTGCCTCTTTTGCCCCTACTCCAAGTGGCGCAGGTGGGATGGGGAATGGGTGCTGCGGCCAGTTCATAACAGTTCCTCTCTGCCAACATTTTGCTGTGTAAACACAATACAATGGTTTGTGCCTATTTTAAAAAATATATCAAGTTCTTAAGGCTTATGAGGCGTTGAGCAACCTGGTCTAGTGGAAGGTGTCCCTGCTCAGGGCAGAGGGGCTGGAACTAGATGATCTTTAAGGTCACATCCAACTCTAACCATTCTATAATTCTATGATTCTATGATTCTATGATTTAGTTCTATGTAATTTCATAAGCTTATACTCAATATGTGTCTTCCAGGAAAAAATAATCATTAAAAACAATGTTTGTGTGATATAAATTAATATTTTCTTAAATAACTAGTTATTTCAAAGAGTTTTTAGGTTTTCTAGTTTGTTTGCTTTCTTTAATACGAACAAAAGGCAGGGAGGTCATCCTCCCCCTCTACTCTGCCTTGGTGAGGCCACACCTGGAGTACTGTGTCCAGTTCTGGGCTCCCCGGCTCAAGAAGGACAGGGAACTCCTGGAGAGGGTGCAGCATAGGGCTACCAAGATGATTAGGGGACTGGAACACCTCTCTGATGAGGAAAGACTGAGGGAATTGGGTCTGTTTAGTCTGGAAAAGAGACGGCTGAGGGGTGACTTTATTAATGCTTATAAATACTTAAAGGGTGGGTGTCAGGAGGATGGGGCCAGGCTCTTTTCAGTGGTGCCTGGCAACAGGACAAGAGGTAAAGGACAAAAACTTGAGTATAGGAAGTTCCATCTCAACGTGAGGAGGAACTTCTTTACTTTGAGGGTGGCAGAGCACTGGAACAGGCTGCCCAGAGAGGTGGTGGAGTCTCCATCTCTGGAGAATTCAAAACCCGCCTGGACGCGTTCCTGTGCAACCTGCTCTAAGGTGACCCCGCTCTGGCAGGGGGGTTGGACTAGATGATCTCCAGAAGTCCCTTCCAACCCTATGATTCTATGATTCTGTGAAAAATTCTCTGAGTTGTAGATTTGTTGATGGTAGTGGTAATAGGGTGACTGATCAGATTTCTTGATTTTTTTAATTCATTATTTGAGGGGAATAAAGGGTTAGGCCTTTATGTACCTGGGGCAGGTCATTAAACTGATTTAAAAAACGCCATAATGTTTTAAATGTACATCTGAGATTTCTGGGAATTCAAAAATGGAAGAGTTACTGGGTTTGATACGAGATTGATAAGACACCACTTCAGGGCTACACTGTGTGATGTTTTCATATTAGAATGGTTGTGTTCAAGTGCTGGAGTCTGAAATAATATTTGTTTAAATAATAGACAGGGGGTAGATACTGTTGCAAACTTCCCTACCTTGCCTCAGTAAAGTTACTTTACTATCAGACTAGGAGGACATCTTCTAATCATTCTAAACTAGCTACTTTTTAATGTGCTTTCTATTGATGTCTTCCATTAAGAGTATAACCAATACAACCTCTTTTATATTAAGAGAAGTTAGACTAACAGCATGTTGCATGTTTAGTGGTCATCCTTAAAATACCTTTATTCATCACTGAAGAGAACCTGACTACCCCATATTATTTTGCAGCATCTCACATTTATAATACTAAATATCTAAAGATAGAGAAATCAAGTCAAATTTGGTCCTGCAGTAAATATCGCTACTTTTTAAGTGGCAATATTGTTGCTTATTTTGTTGCTGTTTAAGAGAATCATTTCTTGTTGCAAACATCATTTTACAAGTATTTCCTTCCTTTACTGCTCAGTGCCTTATTTTGTTAAGCCTTGCACTAAAGGCTGCAAAATTCTGTTTTAATCTTCTTAAACAACTAACAGAAAATAAAAGATTTTTTTCATCACTCAAATTTTCAAAAAAAAAAAACCCAAACCCAAAATGTACCCTCATATTTAAAGCCAGCAGTTGTAAGTATGTCTGAGTACTGAAAACAGATATCACATTTCTGTATTATTTCTGTATTATCACCCTGACCGACAATACTAGTAATTAATTTTTGATTCATCTTAGAAGAAATAATAGAAGTGAGTTTATAACAAACACTTGAGAACTGTTGAGGCTGCATTTTAAACACTGATAAGTATTGTGCTGGATTAGTATGAGCCCTAGAAAAATGTATTCATACAGAGGAAAAGTTGTTAAATTGTTTATTTCATCACTAGATTTTTGTTTCAGTAACCTTTCTTTCTGTTCTTGCGTGGGTGTACACAATTTTTGTTGGCATGGTTTAGAAGGCTAACCATTGGCTATGAAAAAGCTCAATAAATCAATACCAATTGTTATGATAACAAGAAGTGGGAGACTGTGGAACGGCAGTTGTAGCAATATGCATGAGCAGAGCCATGACTTGTTTGGGTCTGTTAAGCTAGTATTTATCTATGATTACATAGGGAATTTAGTCATAGAGATGGAAGCTGGCAATTATGATCTAATAATCAACTTACTATTCCATAAAGATATAATAAAGGTAAAAAGAATCAATTTATATCTTTGCACAGTTACAGATAGCTCTACAAACAATACTGATGTGTCTTTTCATGGAACTGTATAATATAGATCAATGTATAGTAATAGGGAAGTGGTATGAGAATATGAAGCAAGCTCAGTACTCTTGAAATATATTAAACTGAAATCCAGGTAGAATGAAGGCATATTTTTCAAGGAGTGGTTAGTTGATGCTTCTGTTTGCAGTCCTATAAACCTCCTCTGAAGAAACCTACGACGATTGGGGAAGCACAGGTCATCCTCTAGGACAGTTCTTGGTATTCTTGAAGTGGCCTTTTGAGCTGCTGAAAATGTTTGAGAGATAACTGATGTTTATGAATGAGACCATGTAAATCACTACAGTACAGTACAGTAAATCACTACATGGATGCTACCCAACACTCCACATATCTGTGAGAGTACTTTCTGGTTATTGCATTAAAGTGTCTTAATGAATCTGTTACACTCAAATCCTGGTAAAAGCGATACGGACTGTTCAGTTGTCTCTTCTTGGGCTAAAGAAGACAGAATTGTTTTGCTTCAACTGTAAAAAGGCTCGCGAGTAAAAGTAGGCATTGATGTACCAGAGATGAACTGTTATGCTGTACTTTATCTTTTGATATGTGAAAAGTAAACTGATAGCTCTTTAAGTACCAAGAAAAAAGTTTTGGGTTAAACTTAAACATTTATCTGACTCAGACTTTTCAGTAATTACTATAGTGCATTGCTATTCATTAAAGTAACACGAATGAAAACCACAATGAAATGTTTCTTCCCAAAGCAGATTGATCTTAAAAACTCCACAAAACCTATGCATGTATTACAATGCACAATTACAAAATCACAAGGCTGAATTTGTAACCGCTGTTCAAAAAATCCCAGAATACTATAAATAGGTTGCATTCAATGAAATTTAGGGGATAACTCTAAACAGATAGAAAAGAGTGAGTTTTTTGTGCAGCAAGTAGCAAACCAGAACATCCTGCCACAGGTGATTGTAGTGGCAAAGAGATCCAGCACATGCAAAAACAGATTAAAGGAATGCATGGACAACAGATCTGTGAGGAGGTGGTAAGATATTGGCTAGGGATATACAACAAGTAATGCAGTGACTGTGGATGCTGGAAAACTCTGAGCGAAACGCACTATGGAGAGCAGCAAGGTTTGTGCTGTCTACCTAAACACACTCTTGTATTGCCACTGGTGGAAATTAATACTTACTAAATTAATTAAAATTAATACAGGGCATTTCTTGCATTCTTAACCACTTGTTCTTATACTGCATAACTGATAGGCATGTCTGTCCTTTCCCAGTTTTAAAGTAAACAAACCTATAATTCTTTTCTTTAAACAGACTTTAAACTCTTACCGGTCTTTGGCCTTTGGCCTCCTCCTCTGGGCTTTTTGGACCTTTCCTAAGCCTTGTCCCAGTTCTAATGTGGGGACATTTCAAAAATGAGGGGAAAATGTAACTCTGTCCCTCCATCTTTTCCCCTCAAACCTCTTACATTTTGAAATTTGTCAGGAATCTAGGCTTCACAGACATGGAGGGTATGCACAGAGGTACAAATAGTAGAAGAGAGAGAACTTGTTATGCAAGACACTCTCTGCTGTCAGAGCTTTTCCATAAATTTAAATTTTGAATGAGGTTTTCAGACAAAAATGTAATCATACAGAAAAGGGAGAAGAATTCTGAATTTCCTCCTTTCTCCTATTTTTCACATAATCTGAGGTTAATTCTTTGGCATCTTCATTTCATTTTAAAGTTTTCAAAAGTTACCTATCACCTGCTAAAATCGGCAGTATTACAAGGCATTTTGGAGGGTAATTTAGAGTATAAACAAAGACATTGTTGAAGACCTTTTTATGCATACAAACAATCTGGCAAAAGAAAATTCTGAGACTTGGAAAAATTTCATGTGAAAAGTAAGGAGTAGAAAGGAGGGCTGAGACCATAGTGTCATTTCAGTAGCATACCACAGTACTATCATTTCCACCCACCATTAGACCCTTTTTTGCCCTGCTGGGTGTAACCAGCCTTGTGGTTGCATTGTCTAGTAAGGTGGAGAGAAGCTTTTCACATATAAAAAAACCTTGTATCCAACCTGTCATTTAACTTTCTTCTGTATCTTCCTAGAGAGACCTTAGTTCTCTGCTTTTTTTTTATGTGTGCACTGAAAGTGATAAGGCCTAATCACGCTCCAGAGGCATTCCCCATTTTCTTTGCAGACTGTTTAGATTGAGAATGTGTACAAATGTTTGCAGGGCTTTTTGCATCACGGCCATCAATGGCAAGATCGGCCCCAGCACAAATTTCTGGAGGACTTTCAGTGCAATGCCCTTCTTTTTAGAACAGTTCATCTTCTATTTGCTTGTTTTCTAACCACCTATTTCCACCTTACAGCTCCTGTACTAACTCCCGTCCTTACCATCTTAACAAATAATTTTGAAAGTGGCACTGTACCAAAAGCTATTCTGAAGTCATGACAGATTAGATCTACTGCATTTCCCTTGTCTGGAGAATCAGTTATCTTATCAAGAAAGCTATTGGGTTAGACTGGAATGATCTGCCTTTGGTGAACCCAAGATGCATTTTATCCCATTTTCCATCTACTTCCTTTCCTAGTTATTAAGAGAACGTTACATTGAACATGACATGCACTTCAATTAGTTTCATAGTTAACTGTCTCACACCTTGAAATACACCTAAGAATATATCTGCTGATAATGTAAATATATGGTGCACTTCTTTGACTATAATAAAGTATATCTTGAATATGACAGATTGGTTGTGACTCGTTACATGTATTTACACAATATGATGCTAAGTTACTGAAGAAATATGAAGCCTTGAAACTTTTGTAAAATAGACAAATATATGTGAATTTGAAATAAAATACTTTACTGTGTTAATGAGAGACTGCTTGCTTGTGCATGTAAAGACCTCAAAATAAAGATTTAAATTGCTCATGGTTAACCTCATTATGTCTTTTCCCGGTTTTGAAGTGCTTACTCATGCTTACTGCAACATTCTTTAATCAAAAAACTATATAGAAAAGTTTGTCTGTTTCTTTCAAATGGTTTTCTCATGACTTTGGAAGTGAGAAGAGTGATTCAGGTGCCAAAGCATAGTTGCCTCATGACATTTTAGACTGTCTAGGATGTCCTGTCTGGCTCTGGCAGCTGTTCTGAAAGGTGGAGAGGCCCATAGATCTCATATCATATCTACTAGGTTGTGTGCATGCCCTTGGCGCCACAGTGAGACTGTATGTTTAGCCACCACAAACATGGCACATTCAAAAAAAATTATAAAAATAAAAAAGGTTTTAATTAATAAAATGCAGTCACACATACTGCTAATACTTGGTATACGAAACTTTAGAACAGGCATTGTTATAGGTCAAGTAGTGGAAATTGGCATGTAAATTGTTTCTTTATTTCTGAAAGACCTCATGTTATTGTTTAACATATTTTTAAAGAAGACACTGAGAAACTCTGATTTATTTGCAATGGGCAACACAGTAACAACTGCTACCTCATTGCTATTATGCTGTTGCCCTTACAGAAAAAGAAGAAAAAAATTTAAAATGGCAAATATGAAATAAAATAAATATTCTTAAAATCCTGTCAGACTTGAAAAACAGAGGACCTCCATTTGCGAAAGGCTGTATGCCATGTTTGAATGATTCATTTTTTCAGTCATTTCATGGGATAGCAAAGCCATCCATGTCAATCTCAATTGCCATTACAGGGTACAGAGTAGAAAGCATAATAATTAGGAATGAGAGCTGTGGTAGCTGCATACGGGGTAATTTTCGAAGGGAATATATATTTAATTTTATGCCTGTACTTTATCCTTTTATATGCAATGCTTAAGCACCCATTTTAAATAGCGTTATTTTTCTGAACAGAAGTCTTACTATTTTACATCAAGAGCCAAATCTTCAGATGCTCTGAATAGATCTAACTTTCCTGAAATCAGGGGAGTTACATTCACCTTAAAAGTCACACCTTTGGTCTGGAAATTAACAAAAAAACAATCAAAAAAAGAACATTTTTTTCAGTCTCTTTTATTTATATTTGCAATATAATTAAAATAATTGCAAATAGGCTGTTCCATAATAGATTCGAAACTGCTCAGTTATATCCGTGATATCATAAGGTTTTGAGTTCTTTTTTATTCCCTTCCCTTCCCTTCCCTTCCCTTCCCTTCCCTTCCCTTCCCTTCCCTTC
>VYZM01019473.1:5040-34716 GCA_013398915.1 Dromas ardeola | reverse complement strand
TCCCTTCCCTTCGAAACATTCCATTTGAAAAACACAGAATGTGCTTACTTCTAGAAAAAAACTAGAATTAATACATTGTTTTCTAATTTTTCTGTACCTGATTTTCCTGATGCATTTTACTGCAAAGTCCTTTGAGTTAGTGTCAAAGAAAACTGCACAAAGGCAGTGTCATCTAAAACTTAGCAAAAGTAGGAGAGAGACCATGTGTGGAATAATAAATTATTATGTTCATCAGCTTGGCAGTCCTGATTCTTAGAAAACAGAATTAGACCATTGCAGAAATGGATCAATGGTGAAAACTGCATAGTCATGTATGCATATATATACATATAATTGCGTATGTGTGTATGCATACCATATACAGCTACACTATGATTGGAAAGCCATTTCTGTTGTGACAAGAGCTAGGTCTCTTTTGTCTTTCTCTCACTGTGGTAAAACTGCAAGTTTGGACCTAATAAGTAGAACTACAAAATAGATTATATTGGCAGGGGCAATTTTCATATTTAACATTCCACTTTGTGTACAGAAAGAAACTGAACTGTGCAGTAATACCTGAGATCTTCACTTCTTGCACCTTGAAGAATACAATGTTAAATATTAAAAGTAGATAATAAGTAGCTTCTATAATAACTACAGTGAGTCATAAAAATATTCTGATCAGTCAAGGCACTATAAGAATGATTAGAAATTATTAATAGGCTAACAGAAAAGACTTACATTTTAAAAATCAACAAAAACTCTTTAGACATAAGTTTTTTTGTTCCATTCTTTGTAGGTTGTTTATTTAGGCTACGAGTCTGTGGAATCTTATAGTAATATTTAATTTTGTATGAATAGGCCTACTCTTTCCACATGAGGGTATTCATATGCATAAAAATAAGCACGTATCTAATAGCACTGACTGATGAATAGCAATGACTGTTTGTGATGGATGGTGAAGTTAATGCACCCACAAAAATCTCTACCATAAGTTAAGTGTTTATTTAAGTTGGATCTAGTTGGTCTGTTGCAGTGGGAAGGACAGATTGAACAGCAAGCAATGCTGAAATGGTAGAACTAGTACTTCAGAAAGGATTTAGCTATTTGAGATACAACAATATACTATGGAATCATAGGTTCACAGGATATTTCAGGTTGGCAGGGACAAGAAGTACCTTGTCCACCCTAGTGGTCAAAGCAGTGTCAGTTGTGAGATCAGACCAGCTTGTTCATGTCTTTGTTCAGTCAGGTCTGAGCCTCCAAGGATGGAGACTGCTCAAACCAGTTCCAGTGCTTGACTGTAGCGATAAGGAAAAAGTTTTCCTTATGTCCAGTCTGAATTTCTCTTGTTTGTGTTTATGCTGTTGTCTTTTGTCCTCCTAGTGCGCAGCACGGTAAATAGTCTGGCATTGTGTTCCTTGCTGTTGACATACTTGTGCTCCTCCTGAGGTCACTCTGGTCACTCAAGGTAAGTTCAGTCCAAGTAATTCCAACACACTCTCTCAGTTAAGTGCGGTAGTGAAGAGAAATCCTATGCTAATCTTAGTCTTTATCATTCAAGGTAAGCCCACATGGTACAGCGGAGAGATTGTTGTATAGATATATAACCTAACTTGAAATGCTCCAAAATATTGGAAGCTGTTAATTGTAACTTCAGCCTTAGAAGCTTAGCTAATGTTCTGTATTTGCTGAGAACTTGCCTTTTGTGAAAGGGAGAAACTGGAAAGGTTTAAAATTTATTGTTTTGTGGTCATTTTTATATATTGGAACTAATTATTCAGATTCCCCAAAATACTACCCCTTTTTGTCTTACAAAAAAACAATCTGTTTTTCTGGGTTTTGTTTGTTTGTTTATTTGTTTTAATATTCTTATGTTTATTACCTTATTAGTATGACCTGTTGTTCACGAACAGAGAAGGAATTGTGGTGATCAGTTATCAAATAACTTATCCTAAAGTGAAAGTATTGTTAGAATGAGAGACTGGTGTCAGGATCCAGCTTTCATACTGCACAGATTTCAGGGAATTTGATTTCAAAATAGCGCGTGTTGGAGTCTGCTAGGTCCTTTCTGGAGTGTATCTTCCACTTGGATTTTATCTAAAATTATTTCAGTTTATGGTATTTGAGAACACTCTGTGATATGAATAAAAGTGTAGTAAGTAGGGACAATCAGGAAATTTTGTTCAAAACAATGTAATAAAATGCTAATGGAGATACATCCATTGAGAGCTGAATTGCAATAAATAGAGGATTCAGGAGCTAATCCACAAAACAATAAAATCTTGTATATATCTTCTTAATTTTTAAAAGGAAGCATTAGAATATTCAAAGTAACAATTAAGAAATATCTATATTTTGCTTTATTCTCTTACGCCTTTATATAGAAGTTTAATGTTAAATGTCAATACGTAGCTTGTAAATGTCTATGGACATACAGTGTAGTGCAAGCTGTATTGTCTTTCTTGTACTTCTGAAACAGATTCTGTAGTGTGACATGTCATGTGGGGTTTGAGAGCAACTCACTTTCATTATCTTGACACCAAATTAATAAAGTTGTGGTTGATTAAATAATTCACAACACATTAAATTGCTGAAATGTTTATCAGTTATTTTAACAATGAGAATCAGAACTACCTGAAAAATGCATAACATCATTAATTTAAGCTCTGCTTCTACAGTCATTCCATAGATATTTCCAAGAAGAACCTGAAAGAAACACCTTTAAAATTAAGATTCAAGAAAGCTTTTGGCATTCCCATTATTCTGTTGCTAGCTACAGAGCTTGCTGCAGCTATACTGGCAGAGCCTTACACACTTTTAATGTTACATGTTTTACAGAACAACTGACAGTGTTTTTCTTGACTACACCACAGAATACATCAGAAAAATATTTAGAAAGACAGCTGAAGGAAGGATAAAGAAGAAAGCCTCAAATTACTCTGACCTCTAGAAATGGATCCATGAAGGAGAAAAGAAAACTATATCTTTGAAAGATAAAAAATATTTTGAACCGTGCATGCTTTGTGGACAAAAAAGTCAATACTTCTATGCAAATTTTACAGTATCTCAAAAAATTCTTTGTGAATTTAGTTAAAAAACAGATGAGTTCAATGGAATTTTATTTTATTCTGTTTTAATTTGTTTCTAAGTAATCTTGGAGAATTTTATAACACCTTTTTGCCTTGCCATTTTTAAGAAAGTAAAACATTCCGCTGAAGCCAATAAGCTATCTTTAATTATTACCAACATACTCCTTTATTGGAATTTTATTCCATAGGATTAATTTCTATTTTGTTAGTTTATTAAATACAGTTAATTTTGTATAAATAGGTGCAGTCTTCTGAAGTGATTATAGTAAGTTCACAAAGACATTCTTTTTTAAAGCTTTCCCTTAGTCAGGTTTAGCTTCTTCATGTTTAGCTTTCTTCATACTTAGCATTCTTGAGTTCTCTGATGGCTTATTTTCATAAATGCATGATCACTTAGAACTACAAGAAGCACGACAAACTCTTCCCAAGAGAAAAATATTTCTTTTGGGCATTTTATGTTTGGGTAGTTTTGTATTAGATATGGTAGTTTTCCTTCAGGATGTGAATTCTAGTCAGATCAGCATTGCTGGCTTACAAATAGCCCAGTGAGGAAAAATGTTATGATTGGAGACAATGCAGTCCAGTCATAAACACTTTGTAAAACACTAATCAAAGATGTCCAGCATATATTTTCTGGGTTTGTTTGCTTGTTTCTATTACTAGTATTGTTGTGATGAAAACGGGAAGTCTACTTCTAAAGGTTTGACGTGCGAAGCAACCTTCCGTCCATCGTCATTGCCATTGTGATGTCGTAAAACTAGCTCTTTAAGTAGAAAACAAACAAAAATAATGCATGAAGCACTTGAGGGAAAAAAGTAAATGGGTCAGATACTCAGCTACATCTGACCTATGGAGGCAGTGAAGGCAGTCTCTCAAAGCTTCATGTGACCTCCTGGTCTCTTGAAATTTGCTGCAATACAAGTTGCAAAGAAATAACTATCTTATATTACATAACTTAGATGTAAAGGTTTCTGTGAAACCTCTTTATGGAGGATGAAACAGTATCACACACCTTCTGTTTCATTCCTGTCAGTCCTACCAGCTGCAGTGAGACATTAAATAAATATGTAGTTACGCCAATTCCATCTTGTTTTCTACAGGTGAAGAATTGCCCTAAATTGTCTCCTAGCTCTCTCTGGATTAAATTGTCCTAGTATTTTTAGATAGACATTTGAAATGAAGAGAGGCAAAATTAAAATGCAGAAAATATCAAGGCAGGAGAAAAAAAGATACTAATGACACTCTTTTCCTTCAGAAAAAGCATCAGTTCTGGAAAGTACTGGTTAGGATATATTTAATCTCTAGTCAAACTGGATGAAGCAGGAATTTCTTTTGATCCATAGACTTTTATACCAAGAATACACTATTATTGTACCTAACAGCATAACAATTTTTAAACATGAATTCTAGAATCAGGCCCATAATTTCAATTTTAGCTAAAAAATTATCTCTTCAAAGAGTATCTGGTCTTGATGTCACAATTTAATATGACAGACAATGAGTTCCCCACATTGTAAGAAGATAAACTTAAATCTTTTCATGTTCTGTGCTGTTTCCCTCTATAGTGTTCATTCTTCGCTTCCTTACTTTTAAACAGTAGTATGCATATATGTTGGCTATCTTCGCTACCACAAAAACCAACCAAAGAAAAAGTATTTTACTTAAAGATTGTACAGGCTGTACAGTACAGTATTCAGTGTCTTTATCCACCTTGCCACATCAGGTCTTTAGATCATATGCTCCTTAAGGTAGATTCTTTGTTTAGCACACTTAAATGTTCTAAATTCAGTACTCTGGAGAAATAGAAATAGCTAAATGTGAAGAAAATAAATTATGTGTTTACTTCAGTATTTTGAAATGGAACCTGTTCAGCATCATAGATCTAAGAGTTTAACATCTTTAATGGAAAGCTTTTGAAAGACTTTGGAGATATCACCCAAAAAAACCAAACAAACAAACCAATAGATAGAAGAAGGAATAGGGAGAACAATAAACTGCAAAAAAAAAAAAAAAAATTATATATTCCAGTCTTTGTATTTCATTCGGGGAAAAAAGAGAAGTACTATAGAAATATGTGTTTCTTTCTTTCCACTCAAGAGACTGTGGACTATGATGAACAAATGTAGATTAAAGCTGGTCGCTAATATCATCACTGTGTTAGAATGCAAGCATAAAAGTACTAGACCTGATCAAGTGTAAAATGCATATGTAAATGTGTATACTACTAATGTTTTGCTGTTGAATGTAGTAAAATACTAAGCCTCCTAGTGCAACACACATGCTAGCAATTCATTTGAAGACATTCATATAGTCTACCAACCTCCAGTTACTTTTTTACCATATACTCTTCTCCTTCAAGTTGAAGGAGGTGAAGAAAGTCCTAAAAACAGAAAAAAAAGTATATTATCAAGACCAAGAGACACAGGTTCATCGAAAGTAATCATATAGGTACTAGATTCAGAAACTTGAGAACAAAGTCAAGTCTTTCCTACACAGTAGCACTTATTTCAGGTTCATTGGCTCTGTGCTTGAAGGATGGATAATCTTCTACTGCCACATGTCTAGTGAGCAGCTCTGCAATGATCAAGGGAAAGAATCACTGGCAATGGAGGTTGTGTAGACTATTAGCTCCTCAGGAAAGCAATTCAGTCATAATCACTGCAATCACAAAGCAATGCATAATCACTGATGTCTCTTCTGCATTCAGTAGCTCTGCTAATGATGATCCAGCAGTGTTCCCAAACTTGAAAGTCTTGTTATTATTATAAGTAACAATATGGAGACTTTTGTAGTTATTAGTTACTACCTTTCATGTTCCAACAAAATGTGAAGTCCTGTTCAAGTGAAAGTCTCTTAGCAAGATTTTTCCCTAGCTCAGCAAAAATCTTACAAAGCGTAGTTGTAATGACGCTGTCTGAAAAGTTAAAGGCCTGTGAATCACAGAGAGCCTATGTGATAATCCTCCATGGGGTTTTTTTTTGTCTTTTCTGGCCTTCCTGGGGACGTATCTAACCTTAGTCCCCACACTGGGCCTGATCCCAACACCCACCCACAGGCTGGCAGCCTCAGCCCGTCCCCATCCCCAGGAAGGTACATGCTGTCCAAGCCTGGGGCTTCCCCTTGCTGCCTTGCTCCTGTCTGGGGGGGTGGGATGGACTGCCAGGCCCTGCCCTGCCCTTCCCTGCCCTGCCCTGCCCTGCCATCTGCCATGAGGGCCTCCATAGTCCTTGGGAGGGAGCTCCACAGTCCAAGGGAGCCCCTGACCCTTGCAATGGCCTGACTGTGAGCTCAGACAGGGACTGAGGGGCCCGGGCTGGGCTGAAGCGACGGTCCTGGATTGTGGACAGGGTGCAGGAGGCCCCAGGGAGGCTGGACAGGGAGCGGCAGGGGTGGCAATGCCCTCAGAGCCCTGGTGTTTAGTCTGGGCATGTACATAGCTCATCCTTCAAGCACCTTCGAAGCACCTGAGAACAGTCACATAGGAATTAGGGCTTCTTCTCCCAACAAGGTGATGGGATCCATAGCCCAACTGAAGTGCCTTTACACCAATCCATGCAGCACAGGCAAGAAACAGGTGAAGCTGGAAGCCGTTGTGCAGCAGGCAAACTGTAATATGCAATCACAGAAACATGGTGGGATGACTCACACAACTGGATTGAGGCAATGGATAGGTACAAACTCTTCATAAGGGACAGGCAAGGAAGGAGAGGCAGTGGGGTAGCTCTGTGTGTTAGGGAGTGTTTTGACTGTCTAGAGCTTTGACTGTCTAGGTCTGGTGATGACAGAGTTGAGTATTTATGGGTAAGAATCAGGGGGAAGGCCAAAAAGGCAGATATCATGGTGGAAGTCTGTTGCAGACCACCCAACAAGGATGAAGAAACACATGAAGTATTCTATAAGCAGCTGGAAAAAGTCTCACAATCACTAGCCCTTGTTCTCGTGGGGGACTTCAACTTACCAGATGTCTGCTGGAAATACAATACAGTGGAGAGAAAACAGTCTAGGAGGTTCCTGGAGCATGAGGAAGATAACTTCCTGACACAACAGGTGAGTGAGCAAACTGGGGAAGGTACCCCACTGGACCTGTTTGCCAACAGAGAAGGAGTTGTGGGTGATGTGGTGGTTGGAGGCTGCTTTGGATATAGCAATCACAAAATAATAGATTTTTCAATTCTCAGAGAAGGAGGGGGGTCAGCAGAGCTGCCACGTTGGAGTTCTGGAGGGCAGACTTTGACCTGTTTAGGACCCTAGTTGACAGAGTCCTTTGGGAGGCAGATCTGAAGGGCAAAGGAATCCAGGAAGGCTGGACATTCTTCAAGAAGGAAATCTTTAAGGTGCAGAAGCAGGCTGTTCCCGTGAGATGAAAGATGAGCCAGCAGGGAAGACCAGCCTGGCTGAACAAAGATCTTTGGCTGGAACTCAGCAAAAAACCGCAAGTTTATGACCTTTTGAAGAAGGGGCAGGCCACTCAGGAGAACTACAAGGAGGTCGTGATGTTAGGTGGGGAGAAAATCAGAAGGGCCAAAGCCCAGCTAGAACCTAATCTGGCTACTGCCATAAAAGACAATAAAAAAAGTTTCTACAAGTAAATTGGCAACAAAAGGAGGGCTAAGGACAATCTCTACCCTTTATTGGATGCAGGGCGAAACACAGTGAACAAGGATGAGAAAAAGGCTGAGGTAATGAATGTCGTCTCTGCCTCAGTCTTTAATAGTAAGACCAGGTGTTCTCTGGATACCCAGCTCCATGAGCTGGAAGAGAGGGACAGGGGGCAGAATGAAGCCCCCAGAATCTAAGGGGAAATGGTTAGAAACCTGCTACACCACTTAGACACACACAAGTCTATGGCGCCAGATGGGATCCACCCAAGGGTACTGAGGGAGCTGGCAGAAGTGCTCACCAAACCACTTTCCATCATTTATCTGCAGTCCTGGATAACCAGGGAGGTCCCAGTTGACTGGAGGCTAGCAAATGCGATGCCCATCTACAAGAAGGGCCGCAAGGAGGATCTGGGGCACTACACGCCTGGCAGTCTCACCTTGAGGCCATGGAAAGTTATGGATGAGATCATCTTGAGTGCCATCATGAGGCACATACAGGACAACTAGGTAATCAGGCCCAGTCAGCACTGGTTCATGAAAGGCAGGTCCTACTTGACTAACCTGATCTCCTTCTATGGCAAGGTGACCCACTTAGTGGATGAGGGAAAGGCTGTGGATGTTGTCTACCTAGACTTTAGTAAAGCCTTTGACACCATTTCCCCCAGCATTCTCCTGGCTGCTCATGGCTCGGATGAGCATACTCTTTGCTGGGGTAAAACTGGCTGGGTGGGCAGGCCCAAAGAGTGGTGGTGAATGGCGTTAAGTCCAGTTGGTGGCTGGCCACAAGTGGTGTTCCCCAGGGCTTGGTATTGGGGCCAGTTCTGTTTAATATATCAATGATGTGGACGAGGGCTATGAATGGACCCTCAATAAGTTTGCAGATGACACCAAGCTGGGCGGGACTGTTGGTCTGCTTGAGGGTACGAAGGCTTTACAGAGGAATTTGGACAGGCCGGATCAATGGGCCGAGGACAATCATGTGAGGTTTAACAAGATTAAGTGCCAGGTCCTGCACTTAGGTAAAAACAAACCTATGCAATGCTACAGGCTTGGGGAAGAGTGGCTGAAAAGTTGCCTGGGGAAAAGGACCTGGGAGTATTGGTCATCAGCTGGGTGAATATGAGGCAGCAGTGTGGCCAGGTTGCCAAGGCAGCCAGTAGAATCCTGGTTTGTATCAGAAATAGTGTGGCCAAGAGGACTAGGGAAGTGCTGTTCCCCCTGTACTCGGCCCTAGTGAGGCCTCACCTCGAGTACTGTGTTCGGTTTTGAGCCTCTCATTGAAAGAGGGACATTGAGGAACTGGAGCATGTTCAAAGAAGGGTAACAAAGCTGGTGAAGGGTCTAGAGCACAAGTCTTATGAGGAGCGGCTGAGGGAGCTGGGGTTGTTCAGCCTGGAGAAGAGGAGGCTGAGGGGAGACCTTATTGGTATCTACAACTACCTGAAAGGAGGTTGTAGCCAGGTGGGGGTCGGTCTCTTCTCCAAAGTAACAAGCAACAGGACAAGAGGAAATGGCCTCAAGTTGCACCAGGGGAGGTTTAGATTGGATATTAGGAAAAAATTCTTTACTGAAAGGGTTGTCGAGCATTGGAACAGGCTGCCCAAAGAAGTTGTTGAGTCATTATTCCTGGAGGTATTTAAAGGACATGTAGATGTGGCACTGAGGACATGGTTTGATGGTGGACTCGATAGTGTTAGGTTAATGGTTGTATGCAATGACCTTAAAGGTCTTTTCCAACCTATATGATTCTATAGTTGAAGAGGAACATTTCTGCCTGCCAGAAAGCCATATAACCTATTTGTATGATAAACCCCATTTCACTAGCAAAGAAGTGATGTGCAGCAAGAAGCAAAAGGCCTACTTTCAGTGATATGTGTGCTTATTCACAAGTGGAAAATGAGTAGTTCACTTGTCAGTTTAATCTAAAGAACTTTAAGTTTCCCTCTAGAAATGCTGAAGTAAGTTTTCCTCACTTCTGATCTCTTCCACACCATTTTTCAGCCTAATCTTTTAAGTAAACTTGTCCTTAAACCAAACAATTTGGGGAATCCTGAGACTCCATTTTTAGGATTAACAAAAAAATCCTAAAAGAAAAGGCATACGCAGACAAAGAACTAAGTGTTACTTAGAAATACTTTTATCACCACAATCTTGGTCAATGTAAAGACATAGAAGATGCTGAAATAAGCCCTCAGCTAAACTAGTTGATGCAAAACACAAGATGGCCTGGATCTTGAAGAATGTTGCTCATGCAAAAAATTAGTCTGAATTTCTCTTCGAAAAAAGTTATTCGCATAACATTAATTATTCTCACTCAATTTGCTTCCATCTCCCTCAGTGAAAAAATTATACAGCTATATCCAGTTTCTATCATCCATTTTCTGTGTCCATCTTAAAAAATCAACTCAGAAATTACTTTTGTTCCATTTGGACTTGGAGTTGGGTGTCTGTGAAGATTATCGTAACTGCAGTTCTAGAGAACTGGTTAACCACAGTACAAATATTCCTGCAGTATTTCCCTTACATTTGGATCAATCACTTGCAAGGCCAGTCTCTTCAAAGGTCCTTTACTTTCTACTGATAGCTTTACTCTGCAAATCAGCGCTGTCAGTGTGTCACTTTACAACACATAACATCAACCACAAAGAAGTCCCCAGGCCATTAATGTTGCTACAGGAGTATTCAATTTGTAATCAGCAAATGTATCAGGGAAAGATGTAGAGCACCTGGACTCACATGTTCTTCATTGTTTTTCCCTTAAACCTCCTGATCTCTAGCTCTCAATGCTGCAGAAGAGGCTCAGATATGATGTGGTGTCCAGGAAGAAGAAAAAACAGAAGAAATATATATAGCACAGGTAGTGCCTTTTTCCCCATGTGCTCGCTCCAGTTCCCAATAAGGAAGCCTATGGGAAATTTTTTATCTAAATATGATCATTTCTTTGGGTTTGGATGCTGTTCCCCACGCAGCTTAAAATGCTACAACTTATTTCTCTTAACTTGGTTTGTCTTCCCGGAGTTGATTTATTGGTGTGTTCAAGTTCTTACAGCCTTCATAACTAGACAGACCCCAGAGCCTTCACTCAAAACAGCACTCTAGTGTAGCAACAAATGGTTGTGTGTTGGGGAGCTGTTTTTTTTTTTGATTTAGGTCACAGAAATAGTTATTTTATTCTGTTGAAGACTTAGAACTTCTAGACTCCATTCTCTACATGGTCAATGGAGAGCAGTACCTTCAGAGGGAAATTCAAAGCTTGTAGGTTAGATGCTTAACAGTAGGAGTACCTCAAAACATACTTGTAGTATGAGAAGAAAGTTAATTCTTTTTGTACCTCTTATAATATATTGAAATATTTCTGGAAACAATGAAATGGGGTAAAATCCTCTCTATTTACTGGTTCTGTAATTTTATTAAAAGTAGTACTTTGAAAAAAAGTAACGGTGTGGTATTTTCATGGACAATATTTGTAGCTGCAATGCAAGAGTCTACCTCACATTAAAAAGCTCTCCATTCCTTGAGGTGATCTTATATATTCCTGTATTACAGTATGATTGTCAAAGAATAATAGAGAAGAATCTTGCCGTTGCTTTCCTTCAGTGAATTCCTCCGAGTTCTTTTGCTACTTCCTACAACTGTATGAAATAGTTTCAGCAGATACAAATAATTTATGGACTAAACAGGGAAAAATGTGGGAGGGAGGTCTTTCTTCTGGGGGTAAAAAAAACCCAAAACACAAAAACCCTAGCCTTCTGGTAAAAAGACATTGATTGTATGCTTATTATTTTGTGATCTACTATAGCTTTTCCTAAAATTCCCTTCCTTTCTTTTTTCTTTTTTTTTTTTGTCAAAAAGTGACCTGTTCTGTTTCATATATGAAAGGTGCACATTAAAAGAATATGAGCTAGCAAATATCTTTACTGAAACACTGTTGGCAGCCGAGATCACTGACAACTTCCTGGCTGTGATTCATAATCTATATTGGTGCCTTTGAGACAGCAAGCTATTGATTTTTCCCAGTCTATAATCCAAGACCATATACACAGCTTGTTAGACATCTGTGGGAATATAAACTGAGTTTTGATACAATTTAGGGAGCTTCTGTTAGCAGGGCACTTAGTTTTTGTCTTTGAGAAAATCTTTACACACCTGTGTAATCTTGAAGAGATTTTTAACAGATAATTCAATAGAGTTTGGGTTGGGTTTTTTTGTGTAGGTTTTTTTGTGTGTTTTTGGTTTTTTTGTAAACTGCTTCCCTGGGTGGAACTCATATGAAGCAAATTTCAAGTGGGCAATAATAGTAAAATATAGGGAACTCTTTCTAATGCTATTATGGTTTTAGTTTTTTCTTCTTTTTATTTCTCTTGATTTAGTCAAGTATAATTTGGAAGTACTCCTGGTTTTTGATGTTTAATATCTTGTCCATTTTACTTGTCCTTCCCAGGAAAACATTCCTGTCTTTAATGTGATACTCACGGTACCTACGCACAAATAACATTCAAAAGAACAATCATTAACTGCAATGCAGTTTCTCCATAGCAAAAGGATACTAAAGTAAGCGCACTAAAAATCTTCCAAAAATATACATAGCTAAAAAAATACTTCTCGGGTTCAAGCCACTGCACACACTCCCCGATTTATTAAAGTAACTACACTTAGTGTTAATTTTCTCTCTTCTGAGAGTAAGCTAAGGAAAAGGAGGAGGCTAATACAGTTTGAAGCTTATGCACTAGGGTAGGAATGCCATAAGGAACAGGCTTTATATATGTTCTTTTAAATAATATTTAATATTTGTCCATTTAAGGGCTTACCATGTAAGGAGAAAATACCTCTGAAGAGCTTTGTGGATTTCAGATGACAGAAATATCTCCGTGCATGTCATCACACTGCGTGTTAGCCTGGAAGGTTAGGAAAATGTTTACACTAAGTATCCAAAATCAAAATAAGTCATTCTTGACTGTATGCGAAGTATAATTTAGCTAAACTTGGGTGATCCAGAAACCATATAGTCAGAATGGAGTAATCGCTCATTTTCTTTTATATGATACATTTTCTTAAAGCAATAAGGAGAAAAACAAAATGTGGGATACGTACATATACATACTAGCAAAAATTTATTTTGAAAAACTGGACCAGTTTTCATAAGTTGTAGGAAAAAAAAAAAGAACTCTATATTTAAGAACATGATTGAAAACAAAAGTCATTTGCATAGACTGCTTCTAATTGGAGTTTTGCAAATGACCATTTCAAATCTATATTTGAAAATAGTTTTTCATGCACTGTAATTTTTTTTTTTGGCTGGCTCATTTATCTATAACTTAATTGGTTTCCAGGAAAATAAATTTAGTCTCAAATTTTTCATATGTTTATACATTTTCTCAGCCTGAAGATCATCAGTAGATCAACTGGATTATTATCATGATTTAAGTTAAACAAAAGACAATGTTTTTGCAAAGTCAGAGATACTGGAATGTGCAAAAACTTAGAAATCTAGAATAATGAATAGATAGAGTACACAAAAAGGAGTTTCATTTAGTTTCAATCTAAATGAAACGGCTTTGTGTACAGAATTACTGCCCACTGTTAATGTCATTTTTATAGTCATATTTAAGCTTAACTATGTACCGAAAACTCTTAAATAAGGCCCCCCCAAATTAAAGCAGTTATTTTTTTATTCTATGCTTAATTACTGTTTGGGATAATCTTAGACCTTCCTGCTTTACCTTTCCCGCTAACCTATCCACCTGCTGGGAGCTACTGAAAAGTAAGAAGGCAACTTATGTGGACTAACCTTGCCAATGCAGACTCCAAATCGAAATACGAAGGACAAAATGACAAAAAGGCAAGGAGAATATGTTGAAGTCTGGGATGCTAATTATGGGTCACCAGGTTATCCAGATTAACTAGTTTCAAGAGGGAAATCAACGGATTAGCTCTTTATTTTATGCTTCAACACTTCTGTTCTTATGTCAAACAAAATATTTGTTATTCATTATTTCTGAAAATCTGAAAGGAATTTGGATTCATTCATCATTTCAACAATGTAAGAAGCAGATCATCCTTGCTCGTATTGCAGGAAGGGAAAGGAAAAGAAAAGGAGAGTGAGCAGACACTCCGGTCATGAGCACTTTAGAAAGGCATGTGATGATAAAAGTGATAAAGTAGGAGATGGAGTGTAGTTATCAATAGCAGATAACACAGTTTTACTAAACAAACTGCTGTCCTTGGAGTAAGTAGTTCAAAATTGTTCTACCTCCGTACAGGTACATAGTTCAGCAAAGGTTCATCTCATTCAAGCTTAGATGCATTTTAAAAAGTGGTTACATAATGAAGAGAAATGTCACTGCTTAGTGCATGTCTCTCTAGTTCTGTACACTTGCAGAAAGGCTGGAGACAAATGCTCCTTAGTTATAATTTTCCAACTGGAATGTTACATACTCAACTATACAAAAGATACAGAAATTGCAGAATGACCTGTTAGTTGCCCTTTCCTATCTTCTAAATTCAGTACTGTAACAAAGCCTGTTTTCACAATGTGAAAGAGTATGATTATATTCAAACCCTACTGTGTGGGGGACAAGTACTCCCATCTTTACTCTTTTATTGCTCAGCAAAACTTGCTCTCACCCTTCACTCAACCCCCTTTTACCAGCTCCCTACTGCAATAGTCACAAGCTATCTTTTAATGAACATCATATGGTAAAAAACAAACACACCTTTTGAGAGTTCATTTGCATATTTAGTTATAGGAAAGGATAAGAACGTGTTAAGCAAATTCATCCAGAGTCAAACTCTGCTGTCAGCAGGTGTTATAAAAAGCCAGTGTCCCCAGTCAGGATATTCTAAATGCTCTTTCTTTCCTTTAAGGATATCAGACTACACATGGAAAGATATACAATGCCTGTATCACACCATTGTAGGCTTAAATTGTACAAGCTTTTCAAGGGACTGTACCTTCATTTTGCCTTTTGGCAGCTTATAGTTCAAGTCTGCCTTTGTCCTCAGCTAAAGGGAGTAAGTTCTAAAGTAATAAACCTAGTAAATCACAATTGTTCTTATTTTTATGACCTAGGATCTGGAAATCAGCACAGAGAAGAAAGTGGGCAAAACCCACTCTATACAGGGGTGCAGTATGTTGTAAAGATCATGAGGTATATCCCAGGAAAGAGAGTCACGGGGTGTGATTATCACTTGGATTTGTGAATGGGTGAGATAAAGGACTTGCTATATGGAAACCCCTTTTCAATAGGGAAGTCCTAAGTCCTAAGGGCCAGCTGCCTTGCTACATGTGTGATTCTAAGAAGCAGGGAGAGGGAAAGCAACAGTGGTCACCACAGTCAATCAAGAGAGAAGGATATACCTTTTCCCTGGTATGCAAGAGACCAAGTAAGTCTAGAAACTCAACTTTCTATTTATTTGTTATGGTCTGAGAAAACCCATAACAATTTATTGTCATTTAGACAATTATTCTATCACCCGATGACCTGTCCTCACCCGGAAAAGGGCATCGGGGAAAGCAAGGAAACACAAGGGTTGAAATACAAATAGATTTCACAGTATAAGACTAAATAATTAACAATAATACTAAAGAACCAGTATTGATCCCGATACTAATATAAGATATACAAGAATTATACTCAGCCAATTCTATCAGCAGGAAGCTGTGCATCCCAGCAGTGGACAGTAAATGTTGGACACTGCGGGCACAACGGCTTCAGGAGGAAGGGAAGGGCTCAGGGGTCCAGCACCAGGGCAAGGAGTTTCTCTGGACTGCTGCCATCAAGGGAGAGAGAAACCAGGCAGCAAACTTTCGAATTTATATAGAATGTGACGTTCATGGTATGAAATTATCCTGTTGCCAGCTTAGGTCAAATGCCCAGGTCTTGCTCCTCCTCATCCCTGCACCTGGCAAGGCTTGAAAACACTGAGACCTTGAATCCCACATAGCCTAGCTGTCTATAAAGTAAATATTTTCACAAATTCAGACACTGTAGTCTTCCAAAAGTGGAGTTTTTCCCAGCATTAGAAAAGAAATTAGTCCTGTGTCACTCAACCCAGGACATTATTTAATTGAGAGTAAGACCCTGTCCTGCCAGGTAGATGAAAAGCAGGGAATCTTCCCAAAAAAAACACTGAAGGGATATTTTTTGAACCCTGTGAAGGCCTCTATGGTTCGATAGAGTTAGCAAATGACTTGTAAGTATATATTTTGGATTGGACAGCTTTTTATATATGAAAAATAAGAAAGGGCATCTGTCCCTTAAATTGTCACCATGTAATTGTACAAAAATAGAAACGTTAATTATTTATTATAAATAACTGGAAACCTGCTTTTCGGAATTCCCTTTAGTAGCCCATTACATAGAAAAACAAATTCAGTGAGACTTTATCACTCTTGCTGTGAGAATTAGAGAGGTAACTGTTTCTTAATTTTTTAGGTACCTTCAGAACTTCTGTATTCAGTGGATTTAAATTAAATCAACTAACGTCACAGAACCTCTAATTCACTAAATCACCACTTCCAGAATAGCATTTGCATTATCTGCAAATGAAAAACTTGTATAAGTGAATGGGGATATATTTTGTTTGATGTTTTTATAGAAGCAACTACAAAACTAACTTATGAAGCTCAGACATCTCTACTTTAAGGATGGATGATTATTGCTCTTTAACCTGCTTTATTTTTTCTCAGGAAAATGTATTGTGTATTCTTGCCTCAAATACGAAGAACAACAGAGGGAATACTCGCACGGTTCACAGGGCTAAAGTAGAGACCCCAGGTTCCTAGATAAGAAATTATTTTAATGAAGCATTAGAATATTTCTATGAGTAATTATAAAGATTGTCATTTAATGTGAAACATGTTTGGACTCATGTTTTAGTGGGCTTCCAGTTTTTAAAGGATTCTTTTTATTTCCCTAGCAACTCCCAGAACTCCCATTCACTTCAATGGTAGTTGCAGGTGCTGAAAATCCATTTGAATGGTCCATACTGACTTGAAATTTTGCAGTGGTCTTTCTCTCACACACATGCTCACACATGTTCCTCTTTACCCTTCTCTCTTTTTCCCTCCATCTGCCCAAGATTAAGACCAGTCTCACCAGACATGGATACTCATATTGCGGAGGTATGAAAGTTACGAAGAAGCGGTTAAGTGAACTGGGGGGAAAAAGAAAAACAAAAGTGAATTTCTCATGCCTTTTTTTTTCCCCCATCACTTTTTAAAATAAAATGCAACCTTATAACAAGGAGGTAGATTTCCTAGAAAACTAATTGAGACTCAGGGTACATGCAGATGAATGAATTCTTTTAGAAGTACCTCTAATGCATTTTTACAAGGGTCATTGTGTTTTACAATGTAACCAAAAAAAAAAAAAAAAAAGGAAGAAAAAAAGAAACTAAATCACATTTTTACTAGACTTGAAATAAAAATAGACAATTGGAAATGCATTGTAAACAGGATTATTCAAACTCACTTGCCTTAAGATAGAAGCAGCTTTTAAGCAGGCTGTTACATAAAGGTCCAGTATTTCTGAGATTTTATGAGAGTAATCTAATGCAATGGTCAGACAAGGTTAAGAATAATGCCCTTGCAGTCTCTCTAGATGCAATGATAGTATTTGATGTGAATAAAAAGGCTACACTTTCTGGGTGTTGGTGAAACTGAACTGCACAGACATCTATTTGGAGATTTGAGTATGAACTTCAATATTCCTCAGGAAAAAAAAAAAAAAGAAAAAAGAAAAAACAATATCCATAGTCTTTTTTAATATATTTTTTCCTGAGTGTTGTACTTATGCTTCCTTGTCCATCTCTTCCTCCTTTCTCCACATTAGCTTTCAAAACACTTCCTGAGGCTTTTAGAAATGTCGTAAACTTACTGTATCATTACTGATGCACACAAGCAGGAACATAAATGAATACTGTATGTGGATGATATTCTTCTTTTTATAACCCATCCTGATATTTCAATCCCAGCTATTACACTGTTCATAAATCAGTTTGGGATCCTCTCTGGCTTTAAAAGTAATTATAATAAATCCAAAGATATGTTTATGTATAGGAGGCCAATTGAACCCTTTGCTTTTCAGTTTCCATTTAAATTGGTCTCCAGAGGTCTTACCCCAGGTTATTTATTCCTTTTTCTTTAGATCTGCTGTACAGATTTAATCTTGCTTCTCTGCTTTGTAAAATTCAATAGACACTGTACAGGTGGTTTTCGTTCTTTCGTTTTTTTATTAGGGGAAAGAGTTGTCATTAATTAAAAACAAAATGAATTTTGTATTTTTTCTCTGATAATAAATAAACTTACTAAGAAATTATGAAGACTGGCTTAAGAAATGTTTCTAGGTGCCTTGAAAGCAATTGCTCAACTCATTTACTTATTCTAATACAGCACAAACAATGTATTAGTCTGCTCTGCAGTTTTTCCATCTGCCTGACTGTTGAGTATAACTCAGCTTCTAGTTCCTTTCTTTCTGCATCTTTCTGAGTGATTAAATTCTCACACAGAAATCATATCAAGGTAAGTTGGCATGTCAGTAGGTGTGGATCAGAGCAACAGAACTGCATGGCTGGAAAGCTTTGTCTGATCACACAGACTTCTGATTTCACAAAGCTATTCTTCCAGAAATGCAGCAAATGCCAGAGTATCTTGAAAGAGGTCAGCTGAGAGAAAAGATGCAAATCTTAGCAACGACCTGTTAAGAGCAATATAAGAAATAAGGGAATTTTTTTTCATGAAACATATATCTGAGGAACGCTCTTCCACAGCATTTTATTTCACCTTCTTCATTTTATTTCCCTTCATTCTCTAAAAAAAAAGAAGTGAATCACATATACAATTCAAATCCGTGAGTAAAAACGTCCCTTTTCAAGTATAATAACTCATCAAGTAAATATCTAATATTTCAAATCCTTTACATTGTCTGTGCAGGTGAAACATATAACTTCTCCTTTATAATAGAGATAAAAAATAGTGCTTTATATGTTTTGATACAGAAATAATTTCCTACTTCAATAGTTTGATATTTACAGAAATAAGCATATGAATAGGGATATTTATGAGGAAGATACTGTGCTGAATTTAGCATGCACTGAGACTGTTTATGTTCAGGGGATGCCAAAATTTGCAATCCAGAAGAGAGGAGAGGAGAGTTATTTAGTAAAGGGGCTTTTTTTTTTTTTTTATATTGTATTTGGGTTTTTTTTTTTTAAAAGTTGACATGTAATTAATCACAGGAATCCAGAGGCTGTGGCTTTAAAAACACTGCAAGTTATCATAAGAACCAGAAAGAAATTTTCAAATGGTGGTCTGGAAAGTGGGAGCTTTTCTAGAGACTGAGACTGTAGAATTAAGAAATGCTGGACGGTGATGAAAGCTGAACCGGAAAACCAGACTGGAAAAAGGGCCCAACCTGCAAGTACGAGATAAGCAAGTTAGCTTAAGAACTTTTATTTAATCTCTCACCAAAAAGATTCAAGTTTTGTCTCTTTAAATTACAGATAATATTTGTTCTGGCTTTTTGGTTTTTTATTTATTTTCTGTTTTTAATAGCACAGGCCTAGAAATCCTCTGGAACATTCATTTGTGAGATGGCGGAACACTTCCACTTCAGGGCTCCGATTGGCTCACTGTCACATCATGATGTGCCTTATCATTTTTAAATTACTTCACATATTTTTTGCGGATTTATATCTATTTGTTACTAAAGGACACTAAAAAAATTGGCCCAAATTCTTTTTTGCTAGTTCAGATGAATAGTCCCAAATGAACCTGATTTGTTTAGAGGAGAGTCTTTCCTGACAATGTATTCCAAAAAACACATCATAAGTATCAATCCCAACTACATAATAATGAAATTCTTCAAACTGAAAATAATGCCAATGTTCTAAATGCTTTCAAATTTCTTTGGTTTTCTCATTTTTTTTTTCTAGTTTTGAGATATTAGTTATATTTCTGTTTAATTCTGAACAATTGTGTTTTGGAAAGTCAGTTTAATATATGGATTTATTAGCTCATCCCATATTCAAATATTTCCACAGTCTTGTCCTGATCTACTTGTGAAAAATACAGATTGAGGAAATGATCACTGTGTTTGGATACTCACTAAGATCAATGCCTTCTGAACCAAGTTAAAATCTATCTGCAGTCTAGCACAAGCCTGTACTTGTAGTTGCATCTGTCTTCATAAAATCAAACCGGTTTTGGCAGTATGTGTTTTGTGTTTTGTTGGGGGTTTTTTAACAAAGAAAAAGTAATTTCTTATCCATTCATTTCCAATTGGCTGACATCCTCCTCTGTATCCCCTCCAATGGAATGAGCTCCTCATAATCCTGAAACTGAATTGAGACCTTGAAACTTATCTTAGTAATGTTTCTTTCTTTAGAAACACACTTTTACACAAATGAAGCTATTGACATTTTGCTGGGAATAAGCATCTTCTCTGTAGAGGTAGCCTGTAGGATCCTATGAGGTTCTGAGATGTCATTTGGTTTTCAAGCAAATACTTAGTGCTGATTTTGACCTTGGGTCTGCTTATGAGGTGTACATTCCTGTCTGCCATGGAAGCATAGATTTTTGGAGACATCCAGTGTGCTACCTGTAAGATTTTAAGAAAAAGGCGGCTAATATTGGGGTTCTGTTTATGAAGCTCTTTCTTTCCATTTTTCTTCTGAGGATCCCTGGGCATGCAAATCATGAGGCTATGCTGGAAGGCTTAGCTGTTTTGCAAACCTTTCTTAGGGAGTTAGGACATGATGGTGGCAGTAAGCATTTTCCTACTGGGTATATAAGTTGAGGTTCAAAAATGTCACTGAACTATCTATATTATTGCACAACAGTTTGGATGGTAAATAGGATTTGTTTTGGATAATATTCACCTTTGGAGGTAATTTGAAAGCACTCTGAGTGTCTAAACATACAGGGTTTAGAAATATTTACAGGCACTTCTCAATGTCCTCGGTTCTCTTTCAAATAGTTTTTACATTGTATATGTGTGAGCCTACATATATACAAATATATACATTTGGGTTTGAGTTTTTTTTCACCATGATTGTGGTATTCAGTAAAAGGACATAATTTGATCCAGGTCATACTAGGATCAATGAAAATCTTATCATTGATTTTTCTGAGTAAATATATTCAGTTCTCAAGCATCCAACTCTGGTCTCAGTTCCAGACACACTGTTGTGATTGCTGAGTGCTATCTCTCTCTAATTCTAGTGTATTTGTATTATACCTGGTCTTACATAAATCCAGAGAATATTCACTTTGAATAAGTCATTTGAATAAGCATGTTTTAATATGAATAATGGAGATAGTATGCCACTACAGAGTGACAAAGTTGTGAGACACTAAGGTTAACACTCTTCAACCTCATTTTCATTATTTTCATGCTTATCCTTGGAAATTTCTTGGTATGCATCTTTCTGTTTATTACACTATTGGCAACTGCAAAAGACATTCAGGTCAAGTAGACTCAAAACCATTCTGACAAATAAAGCTACATCATGCAGCTGTGTGATTGCAGAGTTATACACATGAATTCTATGAAAATGAGAATCAGGTTTTTTAAGTTATTTTTTTATTTTCTTAGACTTTTTGAAAATACATTTCAGAACTCTGTATTGAGGAGATTAAATAGATGCTATAATCTCATATTCGGTGAGGGTTATATCATTATTAATCTGGCCTAAAATATGGGGTAGCATTTTAACTGTACCACCTTGTGCCCATACCATGTTTTAAGCTGTAAGATCTAGAAAACGGAAGGTGTGTTTTGCATGTCTTTGTGTGTAGTTCTGTTCTTTATTTGATAGTATATAGGCCATTATGTAAGACAAAGGGAGGACATGATTGAGCCATACACATAATGAGTTATAATGAACAAAGTTGGATAATGTTATTTATCTTCTTTTAGAACTTAAAAGCAGGGAAGAAGCAACTAATATAAAGAGTACAATTAAAAAAATGAGGAAAGAATATTTTTATATAATTCTTAACCTTTGGAACTCAGTCCAAAAGATATCTGACTCCTGATTTCAGCAGAATTCAGAGCAGGGATAAGCCTCTACGTTATATTTTTATTAATTAAAAATATTAAGAGTGAATAAACAAATAAGAAATTATTGTGGAAATCCATAAAGGAAAGAATGGTGAAAATAAGGCAGAAATTCAAGAGTAAATGTGGACTTAGTGGTACATTATCTATTTCTTTTGCAAAGCTGTAAAGATATACTTACAAACCAGATAACAATTTAAATGGGGAAAATTAGAAACAAATTTGTTAAGAGGCATGATTTACCTTAAAATTATGGCCTCAGAAATACTCATTGCTGAAAATAAAACTGAGGGAATGTTTTTCCACTTGTTATAAGCCTGAACCTTGATCTTACAGTATGCTGAGGTTTGCTTTCTGGGCTGCGTGTTTTAATTGTTTTGGCTCAGCACCATGCTGAATTGCAACCCTGGCCTTTAACTGCTAAGAGGATATAACTCTAGTAAACAGAACAACATATCCATGGCAACCTACAGTTTTAGTTCTAACTTTTCAAAACACAAAAAGGTAATTATTTTTTTTCTTTATATTTTTATATTCCTATGGCTCATAATAGCAGTGATGACCTCCTGGCTGGGCATTTCCAAGCTATTAATGACAGGCTGAGTTATGCGACCTTGACTTCACCTGCAACCATTAACTTTTCTATCTAGTCATTAACTGCTGAGAAATGCCCTCCCTTTTGGTCATTATTTCTTATATATGCATTTCTTAAATAGGCATTTTCTGTAACAATTACATGTCAGAGTAATTTCGTATTTTTTTATTAATAAGTACTATCTTATCTTTGTGTTCAAGCCACAGAGATCCTTTGACATCTAGCAGCTTGCACATCATTTAAGTTTCTAAGGAAGAGGTCATCATTTATGCACAGGCAAATGGGAGACAGAGGGCTTAAAACATCACATTTTACATGGGAGGAAAACGCCTTGCATCGTTTGAGTTAAATCTATGGAGCATATTCAGAAATGCTGAGGAATTCATTTTTAGATCGGGCATTTAGATGTACAATGTATGCCACAATACCAGCTAGAAAACCCTTAGCGTTAATAGTAAAGGTGACCTCTAAGTTATCCCTCCTGACTACCGAATCTTTAGACAAAATGGTTAGTAATTTCACTGGGATTAATTTGCCAGCATTTTGCAGACCCTTATCTTATTTTCTGGAACTCATAGAGGGATCAGAATCCACATGATATATTTCTCTTATCTGTCAGTGCAGCAGCATAAGATAAAAGAAGATTCTTATTGAATGGATATATTTTTCATTGTCCTTCATACCATAGATTAAATGGGTCTTGTATGATTTTTCTTTTCCTGATAGAGCAAGCCATACTTCTGCATAAATAACTTCTGTGTAATTTGAGAACTCTTATGAAGAGCTCAGTAATTAATTTTTTTAGATGCTGTAATTAGTAGCCTTACCTGGATCAACACTCAAATGTTGCTGGAGGGGAAAAAGGTTGTAGAGTTATTTTCAAGGGTGGGACTTAGTTGTCTGCATGAATGACAAAGGATATTATCATATATGCCTGGAAATATCAGCAACAGAGGATTTGTTTAATTTGTTTGTTCCTGTAACTCAGACATACAGTTATACATCTGTAAACGATGTTTGTTCAATGAAGTGCTTAGTCCTTTGCATAGGAAATTTCTCTGACAATACCCTTGACTAACAGGAAATATCTGCCCTACGAAAAGAAAAAAATGCTTCCAGGAGATAAAATTTGTTGTTCTTTTTGTTGTTATTTTATTTAGGTGTCTGGTTTATTAGAACGTATCATCCTAATTTTGTACAATATAGGGGAAAAAAGCAGAGAGAGGTGAAAGAGGCCGAAAGAGCGTAAACTAAAGAAGTAAACTCTGCAAATCTTGATAAATGCAGCTCCACCAGTAAGTGACAATATAGGTGAAACATTTCTCTTTTAAACTTTTTTCCATTAGTTTTTTGACAGGAGTACACTAGTTCAGCTTTAATGAGATTCTAGTGTAAAAACTTCAGGGCTAAATAAAAGAAACAAATCAAAAGGACCGGATGATTGCCATTTAATGTGAAAGAATGAAAGTGCAAACAATCATTGTATGACATCTAGCTGTGCTAGTCACTGCAGAATGACAGGTAGAACAATTCAAAGTTACTGATCTAAAGATGGAATAACAGCTCATATGTTTGAAGTGCTCAGAAGATGAAGAAATAAAACAGACTCTAAGATAAGACATGGTTAAGCCTTTTAAATTCCATGCCTTATTGTCAGCATCATTTGAACGCTTTTGTACACATTTTTTTCCCCCCTCAGAAACTATTTTACCGAAGGAATTACTTTTAAGAGCTGATTTTTATTATTATCCTTCAGGCTGAATGGTATGCTTTGTTTTTCAACAAGATGAGAAAAAATGTACACAATGAAAAGTATATTACTAGCTTGCTAAGCACCCATATTGTATATATTCAGAAGTATGTATTCTGAGGATATATTGTTAAACTGTGCATTTTAAGCAAGTTCAATAATTCACATGCTAATTTACTCTACAGGTAGCCTGACTTTTTTAACATGCAACGTAACAAATTTGTTATGAATTTCTGTTTATATTTTCCTTGTCTATTCTTTTCTTCACATTATTTTAAGGCTCTAAGGAAAATCACCTATTCTTTCTTTCAGCAAGCCTTTTTATCAGTGAAATAACCTATTCTAGTTACTGCTGGAAACAATAATCTGTAATTGCTGCTTTCAGTCCTAATTTGGCCTGTCCCTAGTTTTTCATCTCAATCTAATCTAAACCTATTTGAGCAAATAAAATGATATTTACCTCATCCTCTGTTACAAGCTTTCAAGATTACAGGCTTCAGGAAAAATCAATACAAAATACCAGCTTAGCAGCAGGTTTGTGCTCAGAAAGAATGCTAACTTTTCTTTCCTGCATTTTCTGACTCTCTACTCCCCTGGAGTGAAAGCAAACCTTAGACTATAAGGAATGAAGGGGAAAAAAAAAGAAACACAAAAAACCCAGCCTTCAATGATGTGTTTGGTTCATGGTGAGTAGCCACTTTTGAGCTTACAAGCCGAAGTGCAGTGCATGGTCAAGCTCCTAACCTTTTGCTTCTGCTTCCACACTACACACCTCACAGAGTTCACCAAAAGGAAGGATCTCGACCTCACGGATGATTTTTCAGACTCAAATACCATCTTCATTTATTATTTATTTTCTTCAAGCAGTTGGGATTTGAGGTATCATCATACCTGACTGACTGATTTAAGGAAGTGGCCACCTCTCTGTGGGGGAATCTCATGAGAATAAAATCCCGTTACTTTCCAAAAAGATTACTTCATTTGCTGCCTGAAATAAACTTTTGATGAAAGCATTTGAATGTTGAGTTTGTAAACAACGAAGAGTTCTCAGCAGTGCTACTTTTTTTTTTTAATGCTGTAAAGGATGTCTGGTTGTTTTTATTTTGCTTTTGCTTTGTTCTGTTGTTCTTGGGCTTTTTGACCAAGAAACCAATTAATAGAAAAAAATGAGTCTTTATAATAATTATACTGTATCTATCAAACTTTTCAAATTACTTTTTCTCTCTCTTTGTAAAACAGAAAACTTCTTCCTTTTAAAACTTATGTTGAATTTCTCTTTCATAGCTCTCTCCACAGGCTTCCTCTTCCCACCCCCATCTTGTGAATAGTCTCTGATTTGAAAAATTATGGGGAGTTATTTGGTGTCCCTTTAGACCCTGTGGGATCATAATCATGTAATAGCTATGTAGTGTTTGAAATAAGCTCTAAACCAAGTCAAATATTTAACTTAGTCACCCCTTTTTGAAATTTTAATTCAGGACTCAAGTTTTCTCAGATAGTAACAAAATAGGTACGTCCTTTTCTTTGGATGCCTATATGAGTAACACAGACACCATCAAAAAAGTAAATCAGCTAAGTTTTTATTTCCCCAAAAATAGTAGCACTTTTATCAATGCATTTAGGGGAAAAAAATATCTGTTAAACAGGAGATTAAGACCTAATTGTATCCACCTAGCCGTGGTTACTGAATTAGTACTCTACTCACACTAGGCACAGAAGTAGTCAATGGAGGGAGGTAAGCACCTTCAGAGTGCTTGAGTCTTAGGTGAACTGATCCGCCCTTTGGAGATGCTTATTTCTTTTCATTGAATATAGAGAGTGGCTGAGGTAACCTCAGGTGATTCATCCTAAACTTGTTTAGGGTAAATCCTAAGTGATAATTTTACTGCCAGCATCTTCTAAGCCATAAAATCCCTATTCTGCAGGCCTTTTGTCACCCATATAGGGTTCTCCAGAAACCCAGAGAGGCTGAAGTGTCTATCAGCTTCTAGTTCAACCTCAACAGAAACAACCAAAGCTTAGGAAGAGCAGTGCCTACACGTAATTATTTTTTAGAGTGATTTGTTAAATGCAACTCTTTGAAAAATGATGAAACATTATCTCACGCGTCGTATGTGTCCAAGATTTGCCAGTGTTCAGGTGATGTCAATCTCTCCCACATCTCTTTCTCTCCAGTCCTCTTTACCTGTGGCAATGATTCATCCTGTAGTCTCAGATGATTATGTGTCTCCCTTCCAAAGAGGAAAAAGGGACAATTTACACCACCCAGAGCTGTTGTTCCAAGACCTTCCCAGATTCTTTTATCACTTACATTCAGCTCATGTTTTGAGGTCATATTTTCTTAATGAGAAACAAAATCTGAGAAATACGATTTTGAAAAAAAAATCACTAGTACTTTATACCACTGTCTATTGGGCATTTTAAGCTTTGTGAAGCTTGATCCCCATTTTTTAATCTAACATAAGATTATTATGATCGAAATGCCTGCGTATCTGTCAATCGTGCTGATAACTTTTGAAGTCTTCAACCAATTCCAAGCAAATTTGACATACAGGTAAAAGTCTTACGAATTCTAAACTCCTGCAGTAAACTGATACTGCCTATCTCATCCATATACACAATTCTTCTGTCAGCAATGAGGTATTGTGTCCTGTTTAGCTCAGGATCACAAATGGAACGTTAGCTTGAGTTTGTCCCTGTGTAATTTCTGGACTCCATTAATTGTTTTGAAGAACCTCTCAGTATTTTAAGCTAGATTTACAAATTTAAATTCACCACATATATATATAATTTTGACCAAAACCTTGACCAAGCAACTCTGCTCTGTTCCAAGAGCTCTTTTACACTTAGTTTTCACCACTCCTTCCGTAGCTATTTGCAAATAAAGCTGGCTGAAATAATACAATCACATGGCATAGACACAATTATATCAGTTAAAGGTGTTGATACATTTACGTAACCTCTTTCTAAAAATTTACAAGAATTTTCACTGACAGCTACAGAAAGTATTTCACCATGGCAAAATAAACTGGACAGACTTTCTGTGTCAAGGGACAAAGGATATTTTCTTCAGGGAACTACTGATAGATCATTTAAAGTATCTAGGCAGCTGAAAATGTAGACAGGATGACCCCTTAAGATTATCCTCCAAAAGCGTGGTACCTGAAGTTTTTGGAAGATTCCAGGTGATCCCATTTAAGTATTTAATGCCTATATAATTTTAAAAACTGGTAAAAGAAAGATCAGTGTCTCACTGAGCCAATGATGCAGTGGACCAATCTTCAGTCCAATTCCGGTTTGGTCATTTTTGAGGAAAAAAATTATGAGATTCTTTTTATGAAAAGAAGCAATACTCTAGAGATTTTAATTTCCTGAATTTAGAAATATTTGAAGGAAGGAAGAGATGCTTCAGCACAGTTTCAATGGAGGGAAGCTGGAGAATGCAGAATAACTAACTGTGTCTCATTCAATCTGTGGCTCATTTTTGATCATGGACTGTAGTAAACTCCAGTGGAAGGTTAGACTGTGGTTCCCAGACCAGACTCTCCACAGTGGCTCCCTCAGATTGTCCACAGCGGTAGGAGATGGACATCACAACTGGGAACTGCAGTGAGCTTGCACAGGAGGTGGTTATGGTTGCTAAGTATCCCAAAAAGTTTTTCCCTAGAAGAGCAAAAAGAACAGTAGAGCAAGGGCAGGGCAGTTTTATCCAATAAAAGCTGAAAAAAAAAATCATCATTTATCAGAAACATCTTGTGCCATGGAATCCATATTAACAGACATAGAAACACAGAAGTTTATGATACTCTTACAAGTGTTGAATATATTCAGAGAATATATTCAAGCAAAGTTCCATGTTAGTAGAAACATTACATTCTCACATACCCCTCTATGATATTTTATTCTACGATGACGCCAGTGGTTAGGAGTGACATAGTGAAAACTTCTGTGATGTAATGTAACCAATGAAGAGAAATAGCTGCCTCCGGAGGACAGTTCAGGAGCTCTATATTGGGAGAAACATTTAAATGACGTCTATTCACTCCCCTGTGCTCCTCCAGTTCATTTATTGTAGCCACTTGTTGTTAGTAGTCTTGTATTTCACTGATAGGCTCTTCAGAATACTGCTATGTGTATACAGTTTCTAATACAACGGAGTATTATCTTGTAAACTGTAGGTACCACTAATATAGGAATCAACACAACTACCACTATAAACGGTAACAATAGCACTAATAGCAGTATTCATTAACAATGATAACTGTAACAAATTCTCTCAATTCCTAATCATGCATTTATAAGATAAGCTTTTTAACAGCCTGTCAGTGATGGTTTTTGAAGAAATAATACTTTCTGAAGGGTCAAAGGTTGCATAATCGTAATGATATGACTTCCTCTGAAAAGGATAAATTGATAGAAAACTCTGAGAATGTAGAGACAAAGGAGGCAGGCTGATTCTTAAGGGCAGCTGCTCCTTCCTCTTCCGAGCAGAGTGACAAGAAAAAGTAAACAAGATAACGGCAGAAATCACTGTTCCACAGCTGCCAAGAAACCTTTGTCTTCCAGAAGGTGGTCAAAACCTAAAATTCTCCTGTAGATGCTGAGAATCAAAACACGGCCCCTTCAGACTTAAAAGAGCAAGTCTCAGCCACCTGTGCCACTGAATTAATATTTAAGTACCTTTCGCTATCTCAGGGTGCAGAGACTTTTCTTAACTTTCTAGTACTGTCAGGCTCTGTATTTATCGTCATCAATAGCAATGGATGTCTTCATGTATAGTTTTTTCTTGTTGAAAGACTGTTAGACTCCTCATTTTTCGGTTTTACATGCCTAAAATATCTGTTCTAGAACCAAACAAAAAATAGTTTTTCATTTCTAATGCCACTTCTAGTAATCAAAATGCAGTATTCCCAAGACAATAATTTGGATCTGAGTCTCACTGCCTTTAGGGATTGAACCTAACTAATTATTTCTCCTCTCTGAACCTTAAAACCCACAAAATGCCGTCATGGACCCTATTTTTAAATGGCAGTTTTGCAGCATTCCCTCCATTCTTAGCTAGCAGACGTTCGTTCTTGGTGGTTTAGCTAAGTATCTAAGCTGCACTTTATTGTTCATCCTGCACATCCAATTGTGCAATTGTACCTAGCCAAGCACAGCATGGGCTTGTGCCTAACGTTAATTAAGTACAACAGATAATTTCTAATACATGGCCTCTCAGTTCTGAAAGGCTAAATTACATCAAAGGAAAAAAAGTATAAAAGTAAATGTCTTAAAACTAAACACTGTTCATCCATATGGCCAGGAAATACTGGGGAAGTAAAGAAGCTTTTGGATGCTACACAATGCAGGATTGCTTTGCCTGCATGTGCAAAAAATGATAGTCTAGAGGGGAACGCATAGAGAGTCATTCCAAATAAAAAAATCAAAGCACCAGACATGATGAAGGCTTTTGTCACTTCTAAAAAATTATTTTACTTGAAGTAACACATTTTTTTCTGACTTTGCCAGAAAAGGCAGCAGGATGCTTAGTTTGTTTGGGTTATTAAATGCAATTTTTGTACCTTTCAATATTCTTAAAAAGTAAACTTCCTAAAAC
>VYZM01019472.1:15469-46466 GCA_013398915.1 Dromas ardeola | reverse complement strand
TGTCCACTCATGCAGTCACTCCATCACAGAAGGACACTAGATTACTCAGGCAAATCTAGAACTCAGTTTTACTCCTAAAGTAAGGATAATTTGAATTCCACACAGTGACTGAATGCTCACGACAGGTATAAGACAGAGATGAATGCTTGAGAACAGTCTGAGATGCAGACCCAACTGTGAGTCAGTGTCTGTATTTGTCTTTTCATTCTTGGATAGTATTCTGGCAAAGGTACTAGTAAGAGCAATTAACACTACCTGAATAAAAGTTCAGTAATAATGAGAGGGGGAAAAAAAAAAAGGGCTTGCTTTCCTCTTCTGTTTCAGTTGTTCTTGCACCCCACCTTATTTTTCCTCCATAAAATCTTGGCACTTCAATTTAATGTCCATCTGTACTTGAAACATGACTCTTTAGGAAAAAAAAACCATATAAATATGAAGATACTTCCTATAATTTATTTATTTCTTCTTGGAACAAATTTACTAGGATAAATTATATATTATCTCAGGTATTTTACTATCTGAGTAACAACAAATAAGATAACAGACTATTCTCTGTCCCCTCTAATTCCTAGGATGTGTGACCAATAACAGGAATTCGGAAGAAAGCAGAGGCCTTTTCATACAGTTGAGAAGAATCTGTTATTTCACTTTGCGCAGCAAAGAAATAGTTGGAGAAGAGCTACCCAAGATAAGGAATTACAGTTTAGCGCTGTTTGTTGTTTTTTGTTGTTTGGTTTTGGGTTTGAATTTTTGTTGTATTGTTTTCTTTTGTTTTTTAAAAAAGTTTATATTATATGCCAAGTGAAAAACATTTCAAATCAAATTCTGTAACATAGATTTTCCACATTAGTGGCTCACTATTTTTTTTTTGTTTGTTTTATGAGTTTGATAAAAATATATTACTTTTCCAGATATACAGGTAGAAGAACTTTTTTTCCAAAATAAAACTGTTATATTTTTATTTTCCCTGTGCATAGAGGTATATGATTTTAGAACATACAAAGACACAATCTCTGTGTAAACGTGAAAGGGAATGTAGGAGTTGCACACCTACACTACTTTCAGACAGCGTCAATGGACAAGAAGAAAAACTGCTTTATTTCCTTTTCCTCTGATAAAATATTGCATGAACTGGGAAGGAATTTAATTATAATCAATGAAAACTCATTTCACATAAGCAATATAATTTTATCCCAGCCATTGATGTTCTGATATATATATATTTTACCAAAAAAAAGTAACTGAGAAACTTTATTCCCAATGTATAATCATATACTTATTTAACAGTTCTCTGAACCAGTTATTGGTCAATTAGCAGACAATTATAAGTTAAATGAGTTAAGTGCTATTTTGTTTGCATGAAGAAATCTCTAATAATGATTAATGTAGCTTTGATCAAATACAAGTTGAGACTAAAATATGCAACAGCAGAAACTGAATTACTTGTATGTTTCTCCAAAAATGCAAACAGGAATTTTCTGCTTCTAAAATGAAAACAATATCACCTTTTATTAGAAGTCAATATTGTGAAAGAATAGCTTACAGTTCTAAATATATGTCAAGTTAGCATTTCTACTGAATGGACAGAATGAAAAGAGGGAGGTTGTCCAGAAAGAGAATAAATTAACATTACATAGAAAAAAGAAGAAGAAATGAAAACAGGTTGGAAAAAGAATCACAGAATCATAGAACAGTTTGGGTTGGAAGGATCCTTTAAATGTCATCTAGTCCAGCCTCCCCTGCAATGATCATATTTCTAAGACTCAGGTTTTTTTTTCTGTGTTTATATATTTATCATAACAGGCACTTGGGAGAGCTCCACGTGGTTAAGGTTGCAGAAGTCTGTCAAGTACAACTACATGTTTTCACACAGTAAGAATTTTCTAAAATATTCCCTCTGAACAGAAAATTCCATGCCTGTAAATTGCATAGTTACTTAAAGAAATGTTTAAGGAATTTAAAAGTTGTTTTGGTAGGTTTGGGTGTGAAAAAGGGAAGCAATAGCATACATAAGTTCAGAAGAGCTATACAATCATGAGTTGTATATTTATACCGATTTTCTTTAAAAATGCCATAGGAAGTTCTGTTAAAATAAAGAAGATATCACTTGCTTATTTCTCCTGGCACATCTGGGAATTACTATCTTAATTCTTTCCCAGGACTTTCTTTCCAATTTTCCCAGTTCCCAGGACTTCCTACCATTTGTTGTGTGCAGCTTTTTCACTGTGATCAAAACTAAAAGCTTGTATTTGAAAAGCTTTTCCTGATGAATGTTCTGTGATAAATTTTGATCTGACTGTTATTAATTTATATTTTTCAAAATAAAAAGCATCTTCACTGAAAAAATTCTAGTATACATTTGTTTGTGTGTTTTATCACAATTCACTGTTGAGAATGTGAAATTACAGTGAGTTTTACTAAGCTCCCTGTTGAGTTTCTGTAGTGCATATTCTACACTATGGTAGATACTGTAAAGAATATCTAACCTTTATGAGGTTATCTTGTATTTTTGGTTGGTTTTTAATAAAAACTCAAGATGATACTATTTTGTTAAGATGATGTTACATATCTTATGAACTCTGCAAATATCTTCTGGACATTCTGTACACTTAGCACTGATATATCTCCCTACTTAGTGCTTGCAATGTTTTTTAAACGTATGTGATAACTTAGCCTAGGCTAAATAAGCCCATCCAGATGCTTGCTTACTCCTTCCCCTCTCTTAGTGGGATGGGGAAAGAAAATAAGATGAGAAAGCTCATGGGTCAAGATAAAGTAATTTTAATTTTTTTATCAATTTATCAATATAATTTTATCAATTTAAGTTGCAGGCAGAACAAAGGGAACATAGGGAAAATTAATTGAATTTACTGACAATTGAAATAGATTCAAGTAGTGAGAAACATGAACAAACATCAAAATAAAATATTTTCCCCTTCCACAGTTTCAACTTCACTCCTTCACTCTGGAATTTTTTACCTCTCCCTGAGCAGCACAGGGGCTTGAAGAAGATTACATTCTCTACATAGTGTTTTTTCTGTGCTGCTCCATCCTCACGGTTTTCCTCTGCTCTAATGTAAATTCTCTACGGGCTGCAGTTGCTTCAGGAAATATCTGTCTGTTCTGGTATGGGTCCTCCACAGGCCGCAGTGTGTAAATCTGCCCCAGTGCCATGGAACCCCTTCTCCTTGGTATTCCCTCTGCTGTTTCTCGCTCTCTTCTGTTGCCTTCTCCTCTCTCTGTCTGACATTTTCTACCCTTCCTTAAATATGTTTTCACAGAAGTGCTACACACTTGGCTGATTGACTCAAATGTGCCCTTCAGTGGATTCGTTGTGGAGCCAGCTGGAACCAGCCGTGCCCAGCACAGGTCAACCCTTGACCTCTTCCCAGAGAGGTCACCCCTTCAGCACCCTAGCACCAATATCAAGAACTCGCCACCTACACTAATACAATGAGTCATATCTGCCTTTGACTTTTCTGACTTACTTTTCACTCTTTTCCTATTTCTCAGATGTCTGTCCTAAAACTCATCTGAAGTTTGCAATAATTTATCTTTTTCTACATTTAAATGTAATTCTTTATATTGAGAAAACAATACATAAGAGAAAAAAGAACGAAACAGCTAAACTTACTGTTTCAAAGTTCTGTGGAAAAAAGTGAGAAAATACAGACTATTGCATTCATGTAATGTAAACTGTTTTTCCACAAAATTGCTAGTGTTACATAAATGAAATATTAGGACCAAACCACCACCACCGCCACCACCACCCACAACAAAACAACAAAACACAAACAAAGGTAAACAAAGGAAAGAGTATGGACATAATGAATTTATGGACATATATGCTAATTAAAGGTGTCCCAGACTGTTCTGGCCAGTATGCTTAAGTTAGCAGTAAGGCCCCCAAACACAGAATGTCCCATATCTGTGTTATTAAATATTCAGAGCCTCAGAATGCAGTGATCGTATTCAAAGTATTTATTGCTAAATGTCTCTGGTCATTGCTGATTCCTGCCTCATGTTCAAAAATCATACAAGTATCATATTGTGGTTTTTAACAATTAGATAAAATATCAGCTCATTTTACATATTTATGTTTTTCTTCAAAATTGAAATGAAACTTTTAACTTTCATAATTGTTAATGGTAAAAACTACTTAAAAGAACAAGAATAATTAAGCATAGTAGAGAAATATCTTGAACTGAAATAAACTGAGCAGTCTAAACATGTTTTCTTTAGTTTGATTTAGTTATTACGATTTTCAAGTTTTCAGTTGCTTTTCATTTATTGATAAGATTGGGAGGGTCAGACCCTCATTTTTGCCATTTTAACTGCATTCCTAAGCTTCAGAGTATTTCTTTAAAGATTTAATATTGTCTTTTTAGCATGTAAAATAATTCTGAAACCATCTACTGAAATTTAACCCTTAATAACTCTTCCATATTCCATTAAGCCTAACAGTTATTGGGCTTCAAACTTAAGTAAGAAATTAGGCACAATTTCTTAAAGAGATTAAAAATTTGCTAAAGGACAGGATATTTGTTTATTTGTTTGTTTTGTAATTGGCCTAATGACCTTGGTTTTATTTTTATTTTTTAAATATATGTTCTTTGAATCATGATTATTGACAAAAACATTAAGTATATTATGTCTTATCTACTGTTAGACAAATAATCCTATAAATAACTTAGTAGGCAATGCATACATATTTGTCATCACATATTTGAATCCAAATAATATACTTAACATATAAAGTCGAATGGTTAGATATAAATAATTTGTTAGTACTACTAGTAATAAAAAATATTTAGTGATGTTTAGAGTCAAGATCTTCATAAGGACTCTGTGGTGGTCTAACACACACTCAAGACCACTCATTTTAAAGTCAGCTGTGTAAACTCATTCGGACACACAAACTCACATTTCTAAGAAAGAAATTAAAACCTTGTAGGTCTGATCATAGCGGTTTGACTACAAAGTAGCACAAGTCTACTATGTTGAACAAGTTTCAGAATCATGATCTAAATCCCAGATGGATATTTGAACAGTAAAGTTTTACATTTAAAATTTTACAGCTACAGCTACATTTACTCAAGCTGCTTCCTTATGGTTAGAAATCAGCTGCTGACCACTAAAAAGCCTCAAAAGATGTTATATGTATGTTATACTCCTATTGGTGGAACTGTAGGACTTTATGACCTCGTCTTTGCTCTAGCATGTCCTCTCTACAATGTCAATTTTAAAAGTGTTACTAAATCTAATGTACATCTAGAAAAAGTAGTAGAAAATTAGCAGGATTTTTAATACCATAGAAATGATCTATTCTGGATTTTGGGTCACTGCTAAGACTAACTACAGCCAGATGAGAACATTAAAGACTGCCCTTTTATCACTTGTCCATTTAACATTGTAGTGTATTTGCAGGCTGTAAATGTGAGGGTAGTTAGGCTTTTTTAGATTGGTAAAAACCTTTCTATTTCTTGTGAAACTACAGTTGGGATTTATCTCACCTAGTTTAAATGCTGAAAAGTTAAACATCTACATCTTAATCAGTCATCCTACATTTCTTTTATATTCAATGGCGAGAAACAGGCACCCCCACAGCTCAACTTCTGTGTCACAATTTAGACACCTTTCTCACAATAAGAGGAATCTCACTGCGGAACAGTTTCTTTGACAAAATGGTTTGTTCAGACTGAGAAGCAGAACTTCTAGATTGCTATGTTATAGCCCAATCTCCTGATTAAATTATTGTTTTATCTCACATGGATGACAATGCATAACAGTGTGTGCTAAACATAGAAAATAAATTTGGTCCCAAAGGAGGAACAGTTAGTTCTGACANTGAAGTCTGGTGGCTGGATTTGTTGTTCAGTTCTTCCAATAGAGGGAGTTCACAGCTCCTGCAGGTATCCTACCTCAGCGTTCATATTTGAAAGGAAGGGAAGGGAAGGGAAGGGAAGGGAAGGGAAGGGAAAACCAGATGTCTTCTTCTTTACTGGTCCATGCAGTTGTGAGCATGGCTAGAGGAAAAGTAAGATGTCTACCTCTCCCCAGCTCCTTTTTGTTTTACATCCAGTTTCAAATACTGACTTGCACACTTACAGAAAAAGAGATAAACAATAGGAGTAAAGATCAAGTTATGAGAAATAGTTCTTATTTGCTAGACATAGTAAGTTTATCTTTTTTTACAAACAAATAGTTTAGTAGTTATTTCTTAAGTGTCCTGATTTCACCCAATATTGTGAGTTAGCAGCCAATCTCCTCTTCTACATAAACATGGAGAAAAATGTATGGGGATAATAAGCGTTAATCAACTAAGATAGAAGAAGAAAATATCTTTCACTTCATCAAAAATCCACCACACACACAAAAGGCTGGAAAAGAATTTTTGTTAGTATTTTTGTTATTGTTTGTTAGACGTAGAAGAGTTCCTTAGCTTACATAAAAGCATGCAAATGTGTGCCCACACACACATCTGTACACACACGAAGTATTTCTTCTCACTCAAGTTTGCTCTAATACTAATATACAAGAAAGCAGGAGATAGTTGAAGACAATTAGTTCTATTTACAACAAATATTTTTTACAATTTACCTTTTTTTTTCTACAAAAAGGAAAGAACCAGTGAATCTTTTTATGGAAAGATAAGGAAACACCCTCAAGAACAGGCAACAGTTAAGAATCAACAATACAAATGCCTTAGGTTTCTCCGGCTAACAAGGTATATCTATACCATTAAACATAGCGAGTGAACTCAAGTAGACCAAGACTGCTGGTTGCCTACACTGCTTGATTGTTGCTTCACTCCCTTGCTCTGTTTTGGACAACACTGCTTAGCTCTCTGCAAGATAAAGGCACAGGTTATTTAGGAGGCCCTGTGCAGCAATTATCTCATCCAGTTAGTGACAGCTGGTCTTGGAGCATGGATGAATCCCTAGACACTCTAAAAGTCTAACTATAGTCCAGAAGACACTGCTGCCACTTTTTTTCTGCTTGATACTGAAAGGCCTTGAAATCTAACTGAATGGCTTGACCTTCCAACTATGGTCTTTATAGAGACTTTATAGAGACTCTGATGTCCTTCCACTTAAATAAATTATTAACTGTGTCTGAAATTGAACAAGAATCTGCTTCTTTAGCTAAGTGGTTAGGGTAATTTCAAGGCATCTTCCACATCCTTGCTGACAGCAGTCATCCATTAACAGCTGGCTTTTTGGAGTCAGTCTGTCCCCATCCCTCTTTCACTAGAGAATTTATTTGATGAAGAAAATAGTCTTCAATAAAAGTTTTATATATAAATATATATTTCCATTAATAGTTTCTACTTTGTTAAATCAGTGTAATACTATGAAAGTAAAATTAATTCAAAAATTCTCAATAAACTCTAATGTTACAAAAAGGTCTGACTGACCACTGTATTCTTGAAATTCATTATGTATTTATAAAAGGTCAGCCTCAGTACTGTGTGTTCACTTTTTTCATGATGGGCATTAATCTTTAAGTAGAAAAGTCGTAGTGTCATTTCCAATGGTATTAACTTATCTCCATTAGAGTAAAGAGGTAGGTTTTTGTAGTTCAGTCTGATAGCCACTTATGAAACTTTTTTTTCTAGGGAGGAAATGTGAGTAAATAACAAAACTAATTGTGGTCCATAGGCAATTTTCTATGGCAATTTTTCTATTCATCAACCAAAAGAATGCTGCTTTGTTTCTGCTAGGAAGTGGTTCAGAAGATGCCAACTTCATCAGGCCTGGAACAGGCACTGCAATGGTAGTAGCAGTATCAGGATACTTGATTGATGTGTCTGTCTGGGTGTTCTCCTGTTGGCCGGGAAAATCACCTTTGCATCTCCCCCACCTCCGTCCTCCTAACTGCTGAAGTAGATCATCTGGTTGCATGGTATGGGCAGGAAACCACATTTGGTTTATTGACAAAATAATAATTGCCCAAATTAAATTATTTAAGGTGAGGTCATCAAGGGCAAGGCTACCTAACAGGTACCCTTGACAGTACTGACCATGTGATCTGCATCTTTTGTTTTCTCTTTTTCCAGTTCTTGATTCTTTTTCCTCTGTCCCCAGAGGTCTCCTCCCAAATTAACAACCCACCTGTAATTATTGATTCTATTTTGGGACCAGTTTTTTCCATAACCAGAAATTCTGATGCCATTATTTTGTCATCTTAGTTTTATATGGTATCACTGGTGGGATTACTGAAGTTCTGCTGGCTTTGGGAGATTCCCCTCCCCAAAGGCCCCTAGCAATTCCCTAAAGCGCAGCTATCTCTCACATATCTCCTCCCAGACCATTTCTGTGATCCAGTCATCTGTCATGGTATTATCAGTAACTTCTTTCAGCTTCCTGCTCTGTTATTTGCCATTTCTAGCAGTTTCCATTGCCATATCTGGCAGTTGTCCACACACTGTTCAGTTAGCTTAAACTCAGGTCAAAGCTTCATCACCAGCCTAATAATTTTCTTGCAGACCAAATAATGCTATCACATTGATCATACCAGTAGAAATAAAATGCCGAAAGGAAGTTGGTCTGTCCAATGGTCAGGATCTGGACTGTTATGGATAGAAGAAACACCTTGAATTGGTAGGTCTATCTACAGCTCTTCATTTAATATCTCTGCTATCTAATGTCACAACTTTAATTAGACCAGTATAAAACCACCCTTACTCAAAACACAAACATGTATTACTACTCAAAACTAATTTCCTTGTTGAAGAAGAATCATGTTAAGGGTTAGTTTTAACAAAGGAAGGAGAATACAAAAATGCGTCTGTGGTGATTTTAAATGTAGGGGAATCAGTAGCAAATAATGGAAAAAAATCTCAGGGAAGAACAGAAAATTATTTTCCTGAACAAAATGAAGTGATCAGACCAAGAGCTTTTTTGACTGAAATACTGAATGAAAAGGCTTGAGTCTCTGAGAAACACAGATCTTTCTTCTTGTTTGTTTCCTGCTATGTTCAGGTCTTTGTACACCATTTGGAAGTATAAGAGAATAATTCTGAACTCTTCATCAACTTTGTGGAAACACCTGTAGTAGCCCAATTATTGTCAATGGTTAAAAGACAATGATAGAAACCGCCTTGATGCCTCAGGTGTCACCAATAAAATATATATAGTTCACAGCAGATACTGAAATTCTTCCATAATTCAGCTATGCCAAAATGCTCAGTCTAACAAAGAGTTGGCTGAATGTTATGTCTAACTTCACTTAGAATACATTTAGATCTATATGAATAGATTTAAAATATAGTCCTTCATTCAGCCCACAGTAGAGTAGTGTAGCAGAAAAACGACATGGAAATGAACTGAAGATCCAAGTACTACTAGAGTGACTAGTAGTACCTGACCCACATGAAAAAGACTAAAGGTTGAAGGCACTCCCAGTCACTGCTAATAATGACTCAATAGCATATGAAGAACTACTGTGGCAGGTCATAAGTAAAAGTGAAAGTATTTCCCGAAATGAAACTAACCCTAAAAGGCTTTAGCAACACTGTTGCAAGTCTATCTATCTAGCAAATCTTTTTTAAATGGTAGGCAGTCACCTTAAAGCAGAAAACGTAACTGCACTATTTCTTCTGGGCAAAGTTTTCTATCACATGAATCGGCAGGAGGCATAGACATAGGTGCCTTCAATATATCATCACCTACAGATATTCCTTGCCAGTCTTCTGATTGTCCCCTTCATTAATTAATTAAGCATTAAGCAGAATGACAAGAAAATTCTAAGCTGAAAATCACTTCCTAAAGTATTCACAGGCAATACTTATGCTGTATTTCAAAGGTAATTTGGTCTGAATAAAGATTGAAAATTTGCACCCTTAGTCTGACTCCAGAATCATGTTAGGGATGTAGCTTTACAGAAATATCAGTATTAATTAAAAATATATATTTCTTAAATGCTATAATAAAATTAAATGCTTTCAAACCCTTTTAGGAGACAAAAAATTAATATCTTCCCCAGAAAAAAATCAGTACTTCATTATGTCCAAAGACAAGACAAAATCACATCATAATGCACATATGGGTGTAGGTGTTGGAATCTGAAACAAAGTTTCTTCTTGACAGGAAGAGAAATTTTACCTCTACGGTTATGGAAAAAACCCATGAAGTCTACAAATGTAGTGAAAGAAGCTCTTGTTCCTCTCTGACAAACAGCCTAAGGGAAATGAACTCTATAGGTAACTCAATAGAAAATGCCGAACACTTGTGACTTGAACTTGGTTTGAACTAGTATTCTGTTATTAATTCTTTTTACTATATTTCTATTACATTAACAGAAAAATGTGTGAGCCCTCAAGTAGCTGAATAATACATCTGTGTTCCTGTGGATAACATTACCTAAAGACCATGTAGCCTGGCAGACAAAATGCTTACTTTGTAATTCAAAAGATATTGAATTTTAGTTCTAATAAAGTTATACTTCTATTAAAATTTCCATTATCTTTACTCACATCAGCATAATTATAGCTACATTAGTGCTTAATAATGAAAACAAATCAAAAGCAGCCAACTTGGATAAGATATTTCAGCTACAGAACAGACTTGAAGAAAAAATACCATTATTCTAGAAAACTGTTTTGTTACATGTAGCACAAGATTAGGTAAAAAATACAAAAAACCTACAAACTTTTCAGTTTACAGTGAGTTCCTCAATAATTAACGTGAAAATGAACTAAAAAATGGTATTATATTGTGAACTTTACATTTTTATATGCTAAGAAACTTAATGAGATTTGGCTGATTGGGTGATCAAGTAAATAAGGTACTGATAACTTAGCTATTTAGCTACTTGGTAATCAATTTTGAGTCTTTGCAAGTGGGAGGAACAAGATAAATTTTACATAATTTGTTCACATGTGATTCCTTTATTATATGCAACAATCATTTCTTCCTAAACAGACTATGTTAATAAAAGAATTTTGAATATGATTAAAGTTCATCAGTGAGCTGAAATGTCAACACCCATCCTGAAAGACTTAAAAGTGATTTGATATTTACTTGATAAGGATTCAATTATTTTGTATAATCAATTAAATTCATCAGGCTTCAATACTATGTCCATAGACCAATACATGAAATCAGTTGCCACTAAGTGAAAATATTTGTCACTGGTTAAATCATGATTTAAGTTGTGAATTAAATTCTACTGTGGTTTACTGATTACAGTGGATTAAATTTGTTTAGAGGAAAATACTGTGCCTGACATGACAGCCTGACAGAGGCAAGACTGCCACAACTTCATGACCTCAAGTCCAACCAGTAACTAGTCTGATCATGTACTCCTGGCAGGCGTATGTGTGCAGAGTATGGGTATACAACATACACATACGCCTGTACATGTCTGGTCACACAGGTCACAGAGAAACACACAGAACAATGTCACGAACACAGGCAGCACCAACGACCTCATCCTGCTCCCCCTGGCTGAGCAAGACAGAGATCCACTAGTGAGGATATATATGTACGTATGTGCAAGGTGGACCCCTCCAGCAGCTGGCTCGGTCACTAGGTCTGCCCAGTAGCTTCCCCTGGATCCCAGTCTCCCCAGTTGCTGGGACCTGGATATATGAGCCTCTGTGGACACAACCCCACTCCAGTTGCTCATACACTACATCTCACTCAGGCTCAAACACACACACATGCAGAGCCCCATGCACTGAGAATTGGCTGGGACTCCTTAGGTCTCCAATGCCAGCTCCCCTGTGCTCAACAACAGAGACGCACATACCAGCAGGTCTTGTCCCTAGAGACACCCAGGTGCAATGGTCCCTCTGGCAGCTGGTTGGGACTCCCCTGGTGCCTCCAATAGCCAGCTCTTACTGTGCTCTAGATCTCAGAGAAATGCACATGCCCCCAGCTCCCAGGCCATTACCAGTTGCTGGCGCCACAGACACACATGCCCCTATAACCCAGGTTCCAACTCAGCGGCTGGCATTTGGTTTCACTCACTCTGGTCCGCCAGCCCACCGACTCCACCAAGCAGCTGGCGCCCAGACCCTCACTCGCTCCAGGTGCTGCATCACAGAGAAACAGGTGCCTGTGACCCCAGGTCCCACTCCAGTTGTTGACACTTAAGTCCACAGATTCTGGTCTCTCCAGTTCCTGGCACCACAGGCAAATGGGCCCTCTGGCTCCTGACCTGCCTGCAGTGGCTAGCACTTAGACCCCTGTACATACACATGCACACCAAAGGGTCCCTTACCCAGGAATGAGTTAGGAAAGAGTTAAATAATACAGGACAGACTGTGCTGATCAGCCACCAGCCATAACCAGAGAACCATACCAACCAGCAAACTATTTCCACACAATCAACACTTTTTGTCCTCTTAGTTCTCTACTTTCCATACTTGTTCCTCCCCAAATTATCTAAATCCATTCCTTTTCCTGCCTCTGGTTCCTCACCTAATCACCCATAAGTCTCATGCAACCCTGAAATGCTCTTCTCCTGCATACCATAATGTGTCCCATACTCCTTGGCAGTAACCACCCTCAGTTCAAAAGGTGTCCTGGAGAGCTTGTCCCCTTGAGTCATCTTAAAGGGTTTCAGGCTTGTGCACTGGGGCTGAGGGTCTCCTGGGACAGGCATGGGAGGGGCCTGAACAGGGTGCCCTTTCCTCTGAGTCCTGAATTTGGGTTCCTGTCTGCCATTGGACCATCCTGTACTCCTCTGTTCTTGTGGAGATGGGCCTTTGAAGGAGCCTTTGAAGCATCCTGTGATGGTCTGGGAGAAGTTGGGGCAGGGTATTATTTGGAGTCCTCCCCAAGACCTCTACCATCATTTACTCTCTTTGCTCCTTTGTAAGTGTGCAGATCAACTTTTATCACATAACCATAACATATCATTTACATGTTTTTAGATCTGATACATATGAAATGAGATATTAAAGGAATACTGGGCTGGATAAGGCACATTAGGTCATAGTTTCAGTTTCAATCTTTCCTTGAACAGAAACTTTTTAAATTTTATTATTTTTTTCTCTGATGTTTGATACCCAAAATTATCCAACTTGTTGTTAAAGATGAGTTTATCAGATTATTAATATGGATAAGCAGTTATTACCATTTATAGAAAGGTTTTTTTGCATTCTTGCTTACCCATAGCACACTAAGTTGCATATGCAACTTCCGCAATTGCAGAAGTGAGGACATTTCATAGGTTGTCTTCATGATTTTTTTTTCAAACACTTCATTATTTCTTATTCTTTCCTGATCTTATTTTGGAAACTGAAAAATATGATCTTGCCCTTTCACTTCAGGTTTACTCTTTTGATGAAAACTTGGTGTTACTGCAATAAAATACACCTGTTGCTTTGCATATGCTTAAGGAAATTATAAACCAGAAAAAAAGAAGGATCAGCTTACCTGATTTGAATTTTTTCACTGCTATATGATAACAACTGTGAAAAATTTTAAATCATGTTCAACTTCCACTCTGAAGTGTGATTGTTTTACTTAAAATTTTACACTGACAAAAATAGTCCTTTTCCTTGAAAGAAAATCTTTTTTCTTTAAAATCAAGATATCACATTCAAATGAAAGTCTCAATGAAATATTAATAGACAAAGTACGTAATATTTAGTTTAATGTACATATGTATTATGCAACTAAAACAAGTTGCATAAAATTGATTCTACTTACATTTGTAGTACAGTGAGATGTGTTAAATTGCTAAAAAAAAAGCTTTCCATTCAAGCAGGTGGAATAAAACATTTCCAAATGCCTCATTGAAATTAACAAACCAAAAAAAGTAATTTGCTAGATCCAAACAAAAAGTAGCCTTTGGAGAAGGAAAAAGGAAAGATGTATATACAGTGTTGGCTTTAATCTACCCTGCAGTCCATTGTCTCCAGAAGCAAAAAGACAACAGGGCATACTGAATATACACAGCATATGCTGCTACTGGCAAATTTATGTCTCTGCTAATAAAAGGGGTTAAACATCATGACGTTCTGGAAAAGATTGCGTATACATGCTTCATTTCTATTTTAACAAAACAAATTCAAGCACATTACTTTACTGGAATGACATCATTAAAGCTGAAAACTGTTCCGTTCACTCCACATATATGAAGACAGAAAGGCATCACACACCAGTGTTGAATGCCCCGCCTTATCCCCTGAGGGAAGATTAGCATGATTACATCTGTGAACATGTAAACATACTTACTATTGTTCCACATATGCACCATTAAAAGAGTAGTAATATTTGGATTAAAAATATTGTAACCCAGCTTTCTTTGAGGTGAGCAGGAAATTGATTGTGACAGAGTAGTCTTTACAGATGAGTGAAAGAATTTTAAATATCACCCAAGTAGGAAAGATCTGGTATTCATACTTGTGTGATGAGAATGCAGAACCCTTTGAATCAACTAAAGGAAAGAGTGAAATAGGTGATTCTAGAATAAATTCTGATGATTTGAAGTACGGGAGTCAAGAGATAGCAACAAAATCTTAAAGTCAGAAGTGCAAACAAGTCTAGCAACCTCATATTGGAGACAGAGCCTCCAACAGGCCTGATGGGCAGCAGGAAAAATAAGAATAAAATAGAACATTGGAAAGTAAAAGAAAAAGAAATAAAATATAGTAAATGAAACCTGAGGGCACCAGTTGTCTTCAGGGCTGAAACAAAGCAAAACAAAAGGCCTGGCCTACTATCTGTGGTAGGGTTTTTTGACCTAATGGTAGTATCAAGCTTTATATGTTGGGTGTAAAATGAACGTTATATACCTGGCACCACGGGAATATACAGAGTTTTAAATAGAAACCATGAACTGCTGTTGTTGCACTAAAAATGTGGGATAAAGAAAGTAAATTCAACATTCTCTGTTTCTGGGGGAAAATAAACCATTCAGATCACATTTACAAGGGTGATTTTGAAGAGAGCAGGCATCTGGAAGCAGAAGTCATGCAAAGTTATTGATAGGTATTCCAGGTCATGAAGCATGGGGCCTGCAAATCACTGGGAATGAAAGGATGTACTTAGTGATTTCTTTATCACTATGAGCACTTTAATGTCAAGAGTCAGAAGAAGTAACAGCCAGAGTTCTGAAAAGGCAAGTACAAAGTAACTTCTCAGCCTATTAGCTCTATGGTCAAGCACCCAAAGAGCTATCAATTCAGTTTTCTCAGACTCCCACAATATTTAAATATATTAAGTATTTAACCGTACTGAGTATGTTTCTGCATGTGTCCTAAAAATGATGGCAACCATCCGGATTAAAGGCTGCAAGAGAAGTCCAGACCTTAATAACTGTAGCAAGCCAGTTTTAAACTTACATTCATCGCTCAAAAGATTTTCCTATAGAAGAGAGGATGATGGCCACATTATAGTCGATAATAATTAAGCAATGTACTTGTATTTAGAAAGACCTTGTGAATTGCTTTCTGTTTCAAATCTTCCTTCACCGGTTGCAATTAATGAAAGAAATTGTAACAGGACAGCATGAGTTCATCTGGAATCCGTATTAATTTGATGACAAATTCCAAAATAAAAAGATTTTTTAAACAGATAGCTAGTATGAACATAAATTATGGATTCTATCAGTTTTATTAGTAATTCAGGAATAAAATAATGATTGGATAATGGTCTTTATTATAGATGACTCCTGTGTTTTATACCCCAGATAGATTATTCTTAGGATGATTTTTTCCCTTGAAAGATGGGTAGCTCCATAACTCTTTTCTGGAGGTTTCATTAGGTACTCCTGAATCAAGTATTATATCGTTTTCATGTGTAATAGAAAATACAGATGAGGTTGTTAAAAGGTAGTAGTACAAACTGCTTGCTTCTAAATACCGGGACTGGAATATGAAGGAGAACCGTCTGGCTGAAGTTCATTTTTCAATGGCACATAAAATTTTCCTATTTCATTTTATTCACACTAAATCATTTGGTTAAATCTTGCAGAGCAAATTAAATATTAATTACAATAAATTGAAACCTTTGGTAATTTTTCAATTAAACTCATTAAGTTTCAGTCAACACATCATGCAAGTGTATGCAATAAAACAATATTCTTATTTATTTAACTAGTAAAAACCTCTCAGTTCCGCTTATTTTTTCCTTGTTTCCTTTTGAACAACTGACCTTAAACAGCCTTTTGTAATTATCACAATAAAATTCACTAAAAATTATCTTCAAGTCATTTTGTGGTTAACCATTATAAAATGTGATACCATTATAAAATAACCGTTAGCACTGAACCTTTTCCTTCACCTCTTTAGGTCCAGTGAATAACATCTTTTGGTTTATAATCCTAAACTAATTAATCTAATGCTATCCATAAAATAATTGTGCTTCTTCTAGGAGCATTTTCAGTTAGATTCCAGCTGGTTCCAGCTCTATGCTTTTCTTCCTCCTATGCATCACTTATAACCCCTCAATACTATGTAAGAGCCACACAAGCCAAAAGAGGGTCAGAGCCAAACATAAAAGGCCATGTCCTCATCCAAATCCTGATTTGTGTCACACATTTCAAAATGTCAGGAGCAAGTTAGATGACTATAGTGAAATCTGCAAGGGACAAAGCTTTCTAGCCTTTATGAATCCAGTTCACATTTATTAATTTTATTATAATTCTTAAAGTCTTTACAATACTTTGCTCATAAAATTGTATCATTATTTACTTTGAAAAGAACCTTTTCACATCATTCGTTCTAATACCCTGTTCAAAGCAAGGCCAATATAAAAGTTACATTAGGTTGCTCAGTTCTTCATGCAGTCAAATACTCCAGACACAGCCTCGTAAGTGTTGAGTAGAGAATTACTACTTCCCTCAGTCCACTGGATACATTCCTGCTGATCTAGCTCACTAAGCAGTTAACCTTTATTTCCAAGAAGAATGCTGACTGATGGTCAGCTTGTATACTGGGACCCTCAAGTCCTATTTTTACATAGCTGCTATACAGACCATTGGTCCCCAGATTGTTCATACATGAGGTTTTAAATGCACATCCAGGACTTTGTATTTTGTCTTTGTTGAACTTGAACAGATTCCTGTAGGTCCAGTATTCCAGTTTTCTGAGATCCCTGTGAAAGGCAGCCCTATGCTCCAGAATATCAACAACACTCCCCCTGCCTCAATGTAGTGTCACCCACAAACTTGCTAAGGATGCGGTTCCTCCCATTGACGAGTTTTGCCCCATTATTAACTTCTGAGAATAATTCTGGTAAATAGTTTCCAGTTAGACTAATACCTTATCACACCAACAGTTTAATGGGCCATCCATTCAATCTACATCCCCTTAGTCTCCTACAGGCGACACCATCTAAATCCTCAATGAACTCAAAATAAATTATATCCAATGCGCTCCCCACATCCATGGAGCCAGAGACCTGGGAGGAGTCAAAACAGACCTTCTCAGTAAAGACTCATTCAAAGGCCTTGCCTCTTTTGGCAAAAGAAAGCCGTTTTTGTTCTCCTAAGTCACCCACTCCATCCAACAGTGGGTTAACAAATTTGCTTTCTTTTTGCTGTCATTGTACATTACCCATCATGTCCCTTATGAGTTTCAACTGCTTTCCTAATTCCATCTTTGCATTTCCAGATATGTTAGTTTATTCTTCTTTGACAGTTTCCAACTCCCATTCACTTCCTTTATATATTCAGGCTTGGTCCTTGTTTGGTTAGATCACCTCCTGCAACCGCTGACTGTTTCTTTATAGATCAGTTTCAACAGCTCTTATGCAGTATGGATACTGACCTTTAAGATCAAACAGTTTTACTGAGCAACCTTGGCTTTCAAAATAGCCTTCTGCCTAACATGTCCCTGAACGAGCTCAAATTTGCTCTACTGAAGGTCAGGGTTCATTCTGCTACTTGTTTTCCTCAGTTTCCTAAAAATCTTAGATCTTACTTTCTTGGGATCACTACAGTCAAATGCTGCACTGACCAGTTTTCCTATATTGGTGAATAGCAGGCCCAGCAGACTACTTCTTGCTACCATATGCCAGCACTTACCACAGAAATTTGTCATCAGTGCTTTATAGAGATCTCCTGGACTATTTGCATCCCAACAAAGGTCAAATTGGTTAGAGTACCCAGTGAGAACCATCATTTCCTATTGGGGGACTTCTTCCAGTTGTTTAAACAAGACTTGTTTTTTTCCTCTTTTTGATTGGGCTGTCTGTGTCCGTATCCCCTGTGATCCCAACTCACAAGCTCTCACTCAGCTAGCTCCGTTTCATAAAAGAGTTCTTGCATGTGAGCTGCTCCTTTGGGTAGAGTACAATTTGTTTTGTCATCCATAAAGAGTTTGGAAGGAGTTTACAGCCATTCATCACCTCATTCCAGAAAGGCAAGCATTTGTCCCATCATATTGCCGTAATTCCTATGACATCGTAGTTCTTTAACTGAACATAGACTTACGGTTACCAAAAGTTCCGCTCTTTTTATTTCTCCACTTTGTCTTTTGCCTTTCTTCCTCAGCCTTCAGCTGATCCAACACTGATCTCCTAGAATTCCTCTTTGTTGTTTGTCTCCCCACTTGGCTGTCTCCTGCTGAGGGCTGGTCTGTCATCTCAGGGTCCTGGTTGTTTTATAGACTGTGCATGTTTATGTGGGGATATTTCACATAGGCCCTCAATTTTCCCACTTTCTCAAGGGGAATGAGAGTGTTTCCCCGCTGCCCCCTGAGTGCTTTCCCTTTATGTACAAGCTTTGGCTTCTACTCCCTATCAAAATCACCTTCTAGACCCTAGCCCTGAAGAAATCAGATTAAAAGGTACAATGAAAAGACCATGCAATGCAGCTGTCCTTTCCATCCTTGGCACAGAGGGAAAAAGCACCCAGGGTAAGAAAAGAGAGTATACAATTTTCTTCAGGATTTTTTTTTTCTTGTGCACTCTTAGCCTGTAGTGATAAAACACATCAAATATCTGCTGATATCATTTCCAGATTTTAAAACATATAGGATTTCTGGATAGGGTAAGAAAATATATCTAATTGTTATTGACTTGTTATCAGAAGTAATCTACAAGTCTTAACCTATGCTTAAAAATGTACTTCTCTCCTTAGAATTTTTAATGTTTTTTTTTTCCATGTTTCCCTCCTTGCATCTTTCAGATGCACAGAAGTACCTTCTTCAGAGATGACAGTTCCAAAGTTTAATTAGGAGCATCGAAGGGAGTCTTAATTCCATTTTTGCTTGAAGATCAACTAGTTGCCATCCATCTCTTTAGGAGAGTATGAAACCTTTCCCTGCCAACTGTAATAAACAAGCAATCTTTCCTTCTAACTGTATGAACTATACTTTTAACTGTATGAACTATCCTTTAAATTCAGATGCTTAAGAGTTAATTTTAGAGTGCAGTAAGCCTAAGCTACTTAAACAGTTAGCAAATAAGGAAAGACACACTCATAGGAACAATTACCACAGTCCCAAATTCTGAATGTCCAGGGAGATTACACTCTTAACTTAAGGTGCTTAAAGTTAGGTCTAGTGAAACTAGAACTCAATATTACACAATCAGAAAATTGAAAGTTTATGATAGCGGAGTTTAAAAAAAAAGTAAACAAGACAGCTTAAAGCATCAATGCATCATGAGGAAAAAAACTTACATATACAGTTAAAAAGCAGACCTATCTTATTACATGAAAAACAGTTTAAAATACAGATTCTCACATAATAGATAAAATCTATCTGGACAAGTTTTCTATTTAGAATGAAGACTATTTCTACTGTTGTGGTGTAGTGGGGTGTTACAGTGTAAGTAAATTGCATTTTACTCTTATTTTAGGACATATTAAAGTGTCTTCAGTAAGGCTAAATGATGCCACTAAAGTGCAAATATTTACAGAACAGTATAAAGAAATCAGTCTCAAAGAGAAGAGTAACGTTGCAGTTACTTGCAGTGAGTAATTTCAGTATCATTAGCTAGATATTTCTTCAGTTCACCGCTATATTGTTCCAGTTTTATGCCAGTAAGCCCAAAATAAATCACTAGAATAAATCTAGAGTAGCTATAAATTTTGAATCGAGGTTAGAATTCATATATTTATGTAGGTTTTCTCTTTTCCATGCAAGTGTTCCTGATCTGTTTCAAGTTTATTGGAGTACGAAGAGTGTACACTATACTCTATGCTAAGTTTCTATCTGATAGATTTTTCAATCATATGCTGTATTAGAAAACATAAATATTTATTACACTTTGCACACTATTCATTTTATTTAAACCCATAACATTCATTCTATTATTATATTTGTTATATTCAGTTATAGTCTTCAGTGTAAAAAGTTTGAATTAACATAATGTAAACAACTTACAGTACTCAGGTGAATTTATATTTTTTTTAATACTATATTGCTGAAATAAAATATTGATGGAACTTATTGATTTTTTGACATCAATAAAAATATAAATTCACTTATTAATTTTTATAAATTGCAAGACTAGCTTGTTGACTTATTAACAAATGTCTCCAATAAAGTTATCACAGAATCTCTGAGCCACTGGAATTCTATTTGATTTTGTGAATTAAGAAAACATTTCAGAGGAAAAGATATTATAGAACTTGGTTTTGCTGTTTGCAAGGAATAGACCACATCTTTCACAGCATATTTGATCTTCATTATTTTCATATAGGACATCACAAGCCTTCTGAAGAAAAACATTTTGCTCATTTAGTTTTCAGTGAAAACATTGTCCAGGATTTTTTCTCTGCTAGTCAGCACTTATCTAATAAGCAAATTGATTGAAAAATGACTACTAATAAGACTTCAAATTCTGTAATCTTTCTGAGCCTTGGAGCTCTTCTAAAATTAAATAATCCTCACGATAACACCATTGCTTACTTTATTTCAGTATCATTTTTGCAGTTAAGGCCAGAAGCAGAGCCTAACTTTAAATCATGTAAGTAGCCAAAAATAAATCCTACCTTGGAAAAAATAAAAGTAGACTTTTGATCATATGAGTTGCTGCAAGGAAATATCTGAAATCTTGACTTTATTTGCTACATTTTCATAATCATTAAGGTGGTTCAGAGAACAACTATTTTTCAAGGTGAAAATAAAAATAAAGCTTTAACTTAAACCTTTTGCTTTTCCTTAGTGGTAGAATGCAACTTTAACCTTTTTGGAATTTTATGAAGGCCAGAAGAAAGACTATAATCCTACAGTAGTCCAGGGGGTAGATTTGTGTGACAGGCAAAATGCTTGACTGATCGGGGTCTTTCTGGTTCACAGCAGCTGCTTACAGCAAGGTTTCCCTTGTCTTACCCCATCTCTGTCTAATAGTGCCTCTATTCCTAAAATTCGTAACAAGAAAAGAAAAAAAAAAAAGTATATATCCATGCAAAACATCTGTCTGTCAAAAAGTAGAAAGGTTTCTGGTCATAATGATTTTCTTTTTTTTTTTTTAAATTCTTTTTACTGCCCTTAGTATTTATCACACAGACTTATGTTTAGTGTAAGGGTATGCAGAAGGAGAGAGGAATCAATGATCTGATTACGACTTTGTCAAACAGGATGATAAGGAAGAGGAGGAAGCCAAACTCAGAAAGGAACAAACCTGACCATTAGAGACAGTAACGGGAAAAGAACCTGGTCAGTTACACCAATTGATAGAGGTGGAGTGCGAGAATGTTTATTTCTGTAAGGTCATCTGACTGAAGACCTTTGTCAAAATGGGATGACGGGGGNGCAGCAGAGGACGTGAAGGGAAGGCTGTAAGAAAATCATACACAGACATAGACCTACCAGACAAGTAACAAGGAAGATAATGAGAAGAAATAAACCTTATCAGTCACGTTAATTGATGGACTCTGAAGAAACTGCAAGAATCACACCAAAGACAACCAACCTGGACTTTGCAACTGATAAGGATGCAAGCCTGAAGGTCCAGGGTGTTGGAGGGGGTCCATTGGACTGTGCCAAATGATGAAGCAATGTGCAGGGGAAGCGGGGACAGAGAGGAACAGAGAGGGGGTTAGGCAGAAAGGGGTATAAAAGAGGTCAGTCATATGTAAAACAGTACTGGTCACCTTCCTTGTCTGTCTGAGCCCAGCACCTCATGACCACAGTCGGTCCTGTCTTCTTATATCTTCTTGTTAAATCTTTTCTTAAATCTCTCTCTGTGTAATCACACTCTCTATCCTGTGTGTATTCTTGCTGCAAGGAGTGAGACTGGGGATGTGGGTGCCCCTTGCCTGTGGTGTAAGCTAGTGGAGCCAGTGGGTGTCTTTAACCTCCAGCCACTGGGGCAGGAAGAGTATGTGTCCCCAAAATCAGCTACTAGGGGGTCCAGGGTGAGTGAGACAAGTAAGGGGCTCAGTTCTGGCAACCCAACCATGGGTCACAGCCTGGTGCTGACTGCTGGGGGTGAATGTCTGTATCTTCCCCAAACTGTGTGTGTGGGTGCGTGTGCATGCATATCCACTAGCAAACGTCAAGCTGGACTACCTGTTAGTAGAGGTCCTCGGGTCTGGGACAGGATATTAGGTGGGTGGAAGGTCCGTGCTTGTATCTGGGGGGACCCATGAGTGTGAGGTGCCTATGGGATGAGTGTGTGTGTATGCATGTGTGTGTCCCCATGTGTGTGTCTCTGGAATACACCCTCTGCAAACAGGAAAACAGCGGCTGCATCCCTCAGTCTGGGCAAAGATTCCAGATCCCCAAGCACTGAGCTGTGCCCCAGGCCCTGGGCTGGAGCTGCTGGGGGACATCCGTTAACACTACATGTCTGAATCATGATTAAAGATGGAAAACAAGCTCTGCAGGTCATGACTGTAAACATGGGCTGCAGCTTTAAAAAACAGAAACCTGATGTAGACTGTACGGGAGATCTCTGCTTTCCCTGCAGTAGTCTTACTATAAATTTTACCCTTAATAAGGCTTTTTTTCAGACATACTATCTAATGCTAAAATTGTATATAAGAAGATATATCAAGAGTTTTCAAGGATCTGTAAGTAGTGATTACCCCTACACTACTTCTTTATATGCAATAATGATCTTTTACAAAGAAAAGAAATGTTGGCATCATGGTTAAAGTGCTACAGCTGTCGTATTCATTGTAATGAACTACTTTAAATGAAGAGGCTCATTTATATAAATAAAGAAATGTGTTTCAAGTGGCTCAGTAATTTGTAGGTTTTCATTCTGGAATTAAATGGTTCCTTCCTTTTGCACATAATTTTTGCTCCTTGAGAACCCTTGTTTTTTCCTGTTAGATCATACTCCTGAGAATATGAAATCCCTTGAAATACAGTAATGATACTGTTTTCATAAAACCAATTTGAAGAAATACCAAAGAGTAATATGATAGAACAAGAATGAATAGTAATATTTATTGAGTTGTAACTGTAGGTAAAAGCTGACAGTTCAGTCATGACCATTCTAAATTTGAGAGCTTCTGTGATATTGCTACAACTACAAAATAAATGCTTAAGTAAAATTTTATAAGTCTGAGAGAAAAAATATTTTAAACATAAGAACAAGGGTATAACAGGGATGTGAATTTTGCTCTTCCTCTTCCATTTTTTAATTTTATTTTAATTTTTCTAATACTGTGTGCTGCTTTTGATCAAAGGGTAAAATCTGATTTATTTCTCTGCCTTGACTGTGTATTTTCCACGCCATGTTAAAAACAAACAAATAAATAGGCAAGCCACCTCCCCACTCAGAGCCTTCACATTCTGCTGAAGAGAAATGCGCCGCTCTTTTTCCCTTTGGGAGAAATTGAATACAAAAAGATCCCAATGAAAAGGACAGTTTATGGCAGTGCTGAGAACTGAAGTAATGATTAATGTAGCAAATCCACCTCGCATCCACAGTGTTTCAAGAAAAAAATACAAAACCAAACAACCAGCCAAACAGATGTGCGTCTACAATGCTGTGTAAGTGCAAAGCAGTAGCTGTAATTTTCAGTTTGGTATGGCAAGAATGACAAGTGTGTTTGCTTAAAATCTACTTAACCCTTGCCAGATGCAGGTGAATCTCTGGATAAAAACAGCCCACGGCTCTCAGCGCACAGAGAGAGCTACACTCGGCCATTATCCAGCTTGTACAGATCAGGTTAGTAAAAATGTATAATGTTGCTTCCCTTGCAGAAATATCTAGTTTGCATGCTCTGTGAACCATTGTAACAGGTGTTACGGAGTTTAGCAATGAACTGATAAATAGTATCAGTGTACAAATTGACTTTTCAGTACTATAAGAAACCACCCATACTAACGTTAAAAAAAAACCCCAACAACAACAAAAAAAAACCCAACCAACCAAACAAAAAAAACCCTGAAAAAGTGCATTCACTCATTTGCTTTGGCAGCCTAAGGAATGGAATCCGGACTTTCACTTGTTTATTGTTGACTCTATGTCTCTGGTTACTTAATATGTTAAAATTTTAGCATAGTCCAATAGTAGTATATAATGTTCTTATGTCTCCATAAATAAGACTGGGAAGTCAGAAAAAGGTGGAATCAGAGGGGGAAAGGAACAAAGAGATTAAAATGGGCCATTTCCAGTGCCTTTTGTTTATAAATAATATTGAAAGATGAAAATATTTCACCAAAATGTTTTGTTCAGTCTTACTCTCAGGTTACACCTCTAAAATCTCTCTAATAAAAATCTTTCTTTGTGGTGAAAGATCATAAAAACAATAATAATAATAAAATAACCCAGAGCAAATATGAGATTGCTACTTGAAGAGCACTAAAGTTGATTTTCTTTCTTATTATTAATGAACAGATGTTTGACTCCCTAAAAAGATCAACCTTGTTGTTACTGATTTGTATGCTTATTGGAAACCTCAGCAAAGTGACCAGGGCAAACTGAGCACAGAGAGTGAACTACCTTTTTCATCCTGGCTGCGATCACTCTGATTTAGTGTTAAGATAAGTTGGCAGGGTAAACTGGAGAAATCTAGTACTCCTAGGTGATATATGCCATGTGAATAAACGACTTCAGTCCCTAGATTCCCCAAAACATCATAGAATTTAAGTAAACTAAAACCTAGCTGACTTTCATTTCATGTATGTAGATATGTAAGCCTAACATAATTGATCGGTAACAGTACACCCTTCCTCTTTTTTTTTTTTTNNNNTTTTTTTTTTTTTTTTATTTAGTGCAGTAGGAGGCAATAGCTTCTATGTAATGTTATCTAGATATATTTCTTATATTGCTATGTCTTTACACAGACACAAAATAAATGGATATGGCTGACAATTTTTATAGACCTTATGGGAAATAGTAGTTTTGTCAGCAAATCACATATATTCCATTAAAAACATCTTAGCAAAGTTTAGCTGCAATTATTTTCAGTGTTATTAGAATAAAATCAACTTTGCTCATGTTTGTAAACTGCCTACAATGATGTTTTTCATTAAATTACTCTGATGGTACCTTTAGCAACTTGGATAAACTTGATGACTTGATCAGTTAATATCTTTCCAAAGCTTTAACAAGTTTCTAAGCAATTCTATAGTGATAATATATTTTACATTATTTTCAGTGCATTTATTTGCTCTTTGGGTTGTCTTGAGCTGCTAAAAATCTTTAGGGACCTATTCATGAAATGTCTAGTTCTAAAGAGTAGTGTGAAAAGTATTAAGATGGAGCACAGATATTGCATAATTAGTTATTCTACTGCTGTATTAGATGAGATTTAGTTCTTCCACAATTTATGAAATTGTTCTGAAGTTGATAACACTAGAAGAAAAGAAAGAAAGAAACAACAAAAAGTTTAATAGCTATGACTCAAATCCTAAAGAGTATCGGTAATAGCAGAATGCTATTGGGCATGCTATTGCGTGCTTTGTTCTATGGATGAAATTTGTAAACTCATTTTTCCACTAATATTTGAAATAAGATTGTTGTTGCAATTCTCCTTACCTCATTTTAATTCTAAAATTTGTAACCGTGCTTTTCTATACCTCAGAAAATATATATGGGTAACAAAGTCTCTTGAGCTCTGAAATATATTGCCCATAGTATCAACAAAACCAGTTATGTTTTACTGTCAGAATGTAACTCCAATTACTTACTTCATTCTTATTCTCTGTCATATACTATACATAAGCTTTTATGCTATACATAGAAACTTGTCACAAAAAGATTAAAACAGAAGTTTAAAATATAAGTTAAGATGGTGTGTTTAATATCTTTTTAATATTTGTTATAGAAAAGTCTTTACTTAAAAGCTTAGACTGACATTTTTTTTTTTCTTTTCTGAAACACCCCTTATTTTATAGGACAGAGAGAGCTGAGTTATTATACATTAGCATTTTGTTTTATTTACTGTTAAATCTGTAAGCCCTTGTCTGCACAGAACACAAACACTGTTTGAAGGTAGAATTAGTATTTTACTCCTGAGATTTTGTATTGTGCTCTGCTACATTAATTAAGCAAGACTATGAATTTACATCTGATGTGACAATGATGATAAATACAATAGTAGGTAAATAATAAGAATTTTGAGAAAGAATGTGTGACAAGGAAAATAGATCTATGCTATTTGTTTCCTAGACTAATTTGACTTGAACCACTAATTGAAACTAGAGTGCTTTCAACTTTCAGAAACTTAAATTTATTTCTAAAGAAAAATAAACAGAAATAAAAACAGGAAACCACAGAACGAGAGAAATCACACAACAGTTGGGATTGGAAGGGACCTCTGGAGGTCTTCTGGTCCAACCCCTCTGTTAGAGTAAGGTCGCCTGCAGCAGGTTGCCCAGGGCCATATCCAGACAGCTGCCATATCCAGACAGTTTCCTCGAAGAAGGGAGACTCCACAGCCTCCCTGGGCAACCTATGCCAGTGCTCGGTCACCGTCACAGCAAAAAGTGCTTCCTTATGTTTAGCGGGAACTTCCGGTGTTTCAGTTTGTGCCCATTGTCTCTGCTCCTGTTACTGGGCTCCACGAAAAAAAGCCTGGCTCCATCCTCTTTGCCCCCTCCCTTCAGGTATTTATACACATTGATGAGATCATAGAATCATAAAATCATAGAATAGTTTGGGTTGGAAGGGACCTTAAAGATCACCTAATTCCAACCCCCCTGCCATGGGCAGGGACACCTCCCACTAGACCAGGTTGCTTAAAGCCTCATCCAGCCCGGTCTTGTACACTGCCAGGGATGGGGCATCCACAACTTCCGTGGGCAACCTGTTCCAGTGTCTCGCCACCTTCACAGTAAAGAATTTCTTCCTAATATCTAATCTAAATATCCCCTCTTTCAGTTTAAAACCATTACTCCTCATCCTATCATTACACTGCCTGATAAAGAGTCCCTCCCATTCTCTCCCCTGAGTCTCCTTTTCTCCAGCGTAGACAGTCCCAGGTCTCTCAGCCTTTCCTTGTATGTGACATTCTCCTGAACATTTGTCTTTTTTGTGGCCCTTCACTGTGCTTTCTCCAGTATGTCCATGTCTTGCTTGTACTGGGGACCCCAGAACAGGACACAGTAATATGTCCTCTGATAGAGGATGCTCTGATAGTGTTAGCCTTCTTTGTGGCAAGATCACATTGCTGCCTCATGTTCAACTTCATGTCCACCAGGAGCTCCAGGTCCTTTCCTGCAAAGCTGCTTTCTAGCATATTGGCACCCAATCTGCACTCTCCAGGTGCATTATTCCCCTCCAGGGGCAGGACTTTGAACTTCCCCTTGTTGAACTGCATAGGATTCCTTTCACCCTTTTCTCCAGCCTGTGGAGGTCCCTCTGGATGGCAACACCATCCTCTGCTTATCAATCACTCCTCCAGGTTTGGTGTCATCTGCAAACTTGTTGAGGATACACTGTTCCCCATGATCCAGATTATCAATGAAGATGTTAAACATACTGGACCCAGTATTGACCCCTGGGGTACACTGCTAGCTTCCAACTAGACCTCTGGTCCCATCAGTTCAGATGGATAGATGGGACTGAATCTATCAATGCACCTCAATGTCCAGCCCATACTTTATCAGCTTCTCTATGAGGATCTTATGGGAGACAGTGTTAAAAGCCTTGGTGTAGTCTAGGTAGACAATAGCCGCTATCCTCTCTCCTCACTTACCATGCCGGTCATTTAATCAGAAAAGTTTATCAAGCTTGTCAAGCATGGATTCTCCTTGGCGAATTCGTGCTGACTATTCCTGATTACTTTCTTGTCCCTTAAGTAATACTGATTACTAAGTAATATCATGAAACCTTGATAGCATAGAAATGTTATACAAATGTTTTGCATCGTATTCTGACACAATGATCAATCTGTCTACCTATTTATCTATCTGCACATCTAACATCATACTCTTACCTATATTATAAATATATTATAACTATACAGGATTATTCTTTTTCTAGGATCTGACCTCTCTCATTTAGACCAACTTGGAGTATTTTCAGCAACTGGTGATGTAGTCCATTTCTCAAAAGAGTATAAAATATCTTTTCAATATTTAATTTTATATTCCCTGTAGAAAAGTCTTTTTATCATGTAATTAGATTGTTGGTTGCCTGTTTTCAAAATAGCTTTTTTTTCTTCGAACCATTTACTGTAACTCAAGATATTACATTAAGATATGTACTTGTGTGCAGCTCAGAAGTCGTAAAATTTCCCCTTGTGTGGAATAAAGATTCCATCCAGTTGATACATCTGTGTTTTGAGCAATTCCAAACAATATTTATTCTCTTATGCTGCTGATCTACAGAGTAATGCTGAAATCTTTTTTACTGTACAAAGCTTTTTTTGATTACAGCCTCTCCCTTTTGGCAGTTTCTGGAAACTAGCTCTGTTTCCTGAAAATACAGATATCCGCAGGTGAGATATTGGTAAGACATAGAATTGCTTCTTTTATTTGGCATTTTTGAACTTCTCTTCACAATTTTCAGGTTTATTTTTTCTTCAGCTTCTTCCTGTTAGGCTGATGATTGCTAACTCAGTTCCCTGGGAAACCACCTGGTTTTACCTTTTCTTATTTTACTCTGAATGTCTCTTAATGCTTTTGTCTTGCAGCCTGGCAAATCCAATCTGCTTTTTTTTTTTTNCTCCAAAAACCAACCTGCTTTTTTTTTTTTTTTTTTTTTTTTATTTCAAAATGCTTAGAAGGCTCATTTCTTATTTTAATCTGATCTTTTCTACAGCCTGATTTTGGCAAAGTGAGCACATTCTCTCCAGAATTTCATGTTTGACTCAGTTTCTTTAGATTCTGTTAAAAAATATTATCTCTTTCAAATTCTTGACATTTTAAAGTGACATTTTTCAGATTTTGTATCCTTACTATCATCTTCAAAATTTAGAATTCATTACAACAGGTATATCTTCACTTTGCTCTAAGTTTTTAAACAAGTCTGATCTATAAAGATAGATATTTTTTGAAAGTGCTCTTTTGCTCATTGTTCTTTTTAGCATTTCTGCTTGCTACTACGGAAAGACAAAAATGTATCCTGGAAATTGTAGCAACATTTCCAGAAGCCTATGTGCATTGCTTTATCTCCTTGTTTTCACTCACTAACTTTCCTTATCTATTCTTGTCTTCTTCAGTTTCTTCCTGCCCTCCTAATGGCATATGACATTTATATGATAATTTTTGAGAATCTGATCTACAAAACTACTGAACTAAAAAAAAAAGTAGCAAACAATGTCTATATAATATGTCTGTAAGCCAAGTGGCAAAAGTGCCTAAATTGTACTTCTGTAAAAAACCCACTAGGCCCTACTTCAAGGATAAGCCATGCTAGCATCAACTTAGTAATTAAAATCGTTGCACAGGATAGGCAGTTTCACATTTGAGCTTTTCTCATCCTCAAGGAATATTAAGATACTCTACCAAAATGCACTGACTCTTAATATATGTGATGGGGTGCTTCTTCTTTGCAGAGGTTTTTCCCTTCCACCTGGGTCAGACATAGCATCTGGGTCTAGAAAAAATCAGCCTCCTGTAGTAGTCTCTATTCACACCACTCCACCAATATCATTCCTGTTCTCTGAGAACAGTCTGGCCAGTCATTGGTGGCTCAGTATTCAGAGTACTAGTGAATATGAATCTTGGGGGGGTCTTACTTGGGAAACACAGACTCCTTGTTTTCTAAACACATAGGAATCATAAATTTAAAGCCAGGATATTTTGGCCAAATTTGGTACATTTAACAGAGACTGGAGAACATATACTTTGGAAAAAAATGCCATTCTCTTAAAAACATTTCAAATTAGAAGGATATCAGAGCTCCACCAAGGTTGCCAGGTTTTTTTTTCTGTTTGCTTTCTTTATTATTAATTTCCTTTTTGCTAACAACAATGACTTCCCTTAGGGGTTTTTCTCAGAATTATATGTACCTTTCTTTATTAAATTTTCCTGCTTTCATTCCCTCTCCTACAGATGAAAGCACAGAAAGAAACAAAAGTCCACTTATTGAGAGACATTTGTCTTGAAGATTTTCAGATCTGATGGATAGTTTTAAAATGATAAGACTGTAAAAATTGTCTTAACATGAGAAAAACATGGGAACCCTAGTAACAGTCAAACTTACCAGCTCTGAAAAAAATTTTTAAGAGGTTAGGCACGACACAAACTAAGAATTTAATTTAAAAATTTTCCTTGCTTTCATAGGGAAAAACGGGAAAAAAGGAAGACCTGGGAAACTACAGACTGGACAGTCTCACCTCTATGCCCAACAATGTCATGGAGCAGATCGTCCTGGAAAATATGCTAAGGCACATGGAAAAGAGGATGTGATTGGTAACTGTCAACATGGCGTCACTAAGGGGAAATCGTGCCTGACAGGTTTGGTGGCCTTCTTCAACAGGATTACAACATTGGTGGATAAGGGAAGAGCATGTGACATCATCAAGTGAGGGACCAGTTAGGTCAATTGGATATTCACAAGTCTATGGGCCCTGATGGGATGCACCCGAGAGTGCTGAGGGAGCTGGCGGAAGTCATTGCTGGGCCGCTCTCCACCATCTTTGAAAGGTCCTGGAGAACAGGCAAGGTGCCTGAAGATTGGAGGAAAGCCAATGTCACTCCAGTCTTCAAAAAGGGCAAGAAGGAGGACCCGGGGAA
>VYZM01019472.1:0-14523 GCA_013398915.1 Dromas ardeola | reverse complement strand
TTAGGGGACTGGAACACCTCTCTTATGAGGAAAGGCTGAGGGAATTGGGTCTGTTTAGTCTGGAAAAGAGACGGCTGAGGGGTGACCTTATTAATGCTTACAAGTACTTAAAGGGTGGGTGTCAGGAGGACGGGGCCAGGCTCTTTTCAGTGGTGCCCAGTGACAGGACAAGAGGTAATGGGCACAAACTTGAGTATAGGAAGTTCCACCTAAACACGAGGAGGAACTTCTTTCCTTTGAGGGTGGCAGAGCACTGGAACAGGCTTCCCAGAGAGGTGGTTGAGCCTCCACCTCTGGAGACATTCAAAACCCTCCTGGACACGTTCCTGTGCAACCTGCTCTAAGGTGACCCTGCTCTGGCAGGGGGGTTGGACTAGATGATCTCTAGAGGTCCCTTCCAACCCTATGATTCTATGATTCTATGATTCCCTTAGGACCCTGGGATGCATCTCATCAGGTCCTATGGACATATGTATGTACCATGAACTTGTGTATGCTTATCAAACAAATACAATTTACTTGTTTTTTTAAAAAAAGATAATTAAATATTAAAAAATATCCATTTAACTTAAGCTTAATAACCAACATCATATAGGACTCCACACAATATTAACAAATACAGTGTTAATGACTGTGTAGGTTTTAATGTAATCCTTGTACAGTATAATCCAAAAAATGTAATTTCACACTGAAAATACTAAGCAGTGACATCTAGGTTGTACAAAACCACTGGTGAGAGTTTTAACTTTTATAGTGAATCAAGAAAAAAAATCATTTTTTTATAATATGATAAAATAGCTTGAAGACTTATTTAACAATTTCTTACAGTTTCAGCTCATGAATTTGTGGTGGGTTAACATGAGCTAACAGCCAAATGTGCACTCAGCTGCTCACTCGTTTACCCTCGTCTGTAGGATTAGGGGAGAAAATAGGATAAGAAAGCTCATGGTCAAAACAAAGACAGCGAGACTGCTTACCAATTACTCTCATGGGCAAAACAGAGTCAACTTGGGGAAAATTAGTTTAATTTCTTGCCAATAAAATAGTTTCAGGTAGTGTGAAATAAATAAAAAAAAAAATATTAAAAGAGGACATTTTCTCGCCGCTTTCCCATGTCCAGATTCTCTCCTTCATTCCAAACTCCTTTTTCCCCCTGAACAGCACCAGAGGAATGGGGAGTTATGGTCAGTACATAGTAGTTTTTCTCTGTCATTCTTTTTTCCTCACACTTTTCCCCTGCTCTTGTATGGGTTTCCTACAGCTTGCAGTCCTTCGGGAAAAAAAAATCAGTGAGCTTGGGCTCTTGCACAGGCTGCTGTTCCTGTCAGGAAAACTACTTCAATGTGGGCTTTCCATAAGCTGTGGGGAAATACCTGCTCCAGCATCATGGAACATCTCCTCCTCCTTATGCGACCTTTGTGTTCCCTCTGCCACTTCTCACTCTTTTTGTTTCTTGCTCCTCCTTCAGTCCAGCATTTTTTCATCTTTCTTAAATATCTGTTCCCCAAGGTGATCCCTCTGCGGTTTCTCACTCTCTACCTGCCCCCCAACAACTGAAAATATGAAGAATATGAAGAATATGGAAAAATTCTTCAGATGTGAAAATTTTAAATTATATTTTTCCAGATGATATAATGAGTTAAAAATCAAGATTTGTGACTTCTGGTTTGTTTTGTGTAGGAATATATATTTCAAATCCTTTTTGAACGTTTACCCATGTTAGAAATAGGGGTTATCTGAAAACAGTCAGCAAAATGGAATTTTAATTCACACAAAACTGACGAAACTGCAACAGTTCCTGAGAGAGGAAGGAAAAAAAGAGGTATGCACATTGCTAGTCAAATCAAACAATGCATAGTTTCTTCCTTTCTCTATCAGAGTTTGAGAAACACAGAAAAGGACAGTGTTATTTTCCTCTGAATTTGTTATTACCGCTCACCTGAAAGTCTTTATAAGTCACAAAAGTGTGGTGCATTAGTAGTGCAGAACAACTCTACTTTCAAAATGAGGTATTCCAGAGAAAAAAAAAAACTAAGGATTTTAAAGCTATGAATGGGAAATATAGTGTATTTATTTTATGCTTTACATGAACATAATTTTTAAATACCTAGTAATGCTGTGAATATTTGAACAGCAAGGGAAGGTGTACTGAAAGGGAATGTGGCCAGTCAATTTCAAGAGATGCTGAGGATCTAAGTACAAGCTTCACTATTGTCGTGCAAGTTTTCAAAACAAATAAGGAATGGGAGGCATATAAGCCACAGAATAGTTTCTTCTACCTTTTGCATTTGATTATGCACATTTTGCTCACTTGATAAATAATTTAATCTTCTAAATGTCCAAATAGTTTTTCCTGTTTATAGCAGGTGAACAGCAGTAGCCACTGACAATGATGATAACTCACATAATGATCATTTGCTGTGTAGTTAAAATGTTGATGCAGCTGATATTGAGTGACTGCCCCCTTCAAAATTAATGAATGTCCGAAAACTGAAGTTCTCATTTATTCACCCTCACAAGGTAGTCATGGTTATTAGTAACCTACTACAGGCCTTTCCATCTTCCAAGTAGCAGGGCTGTGGGAACTTGGGAAAGTATGTTGTCTGGGGTTGAACTAGGAACAGTAAAACATTAGGAGAATTAACTTGTGTCTTGGTTTAAGTAGGTGAAGAAAGTGCAATGACACTGCAAAGAGATAACAGACTAACAGTGATGCATTCTAGTGAGGTACATATGAAGGTAAGAGTTTGATGAGAGGACTATGGGTTTGAAAGCCTTAGGAACAGAAGAGAAGTAGGTAGCACACATTAAATATAAGATAACAGAGTTAGGAAAAGACCTATATTTTCGTGGAAATGGACAGACAAAGTATGTGGCTTGTTGTTCCTAGGATACAACCTTCAGTAACACATGCAATTGTTTGTGATTTTCATTAGCAGGAGGATATGCCATCCTGAAATACCATACTTCACAAATATCCTAAAACCCGAGTATACTATACAAGAACACCAACTAACTTGTCATGCATCTAGATGTTTCCTAAATTCTTTGGGAAGTGTGTATGTGCAATTTGCCTTAAGATCAAAATAGACCACCTGGTTGAATTCTGAAATAGTGTATCTTGAGGTAAGAATAAAAAAAAAGATTGGTTTAATACCATTTTTTTTCCCAAGGGCCTAGAACAAAAGGCAAGCATTTGCTGTTACTGGTTTTGGAGACCAGAACACTTACCATTACAAAGGACTACAGTATATGAAAGGAAATTGCATCAAGCGGTTGTGCTTTTTGTGATGGAATCCATCTATTTCTAATCACTACTTTCTCTGTTAGGATATGCTGTACCAAATGTTCTACATATATAAACATGGCTTTGCTTGTGACAAAAAGTCAAGTTACTGCTAAGGTTTCTAAGAAAATTTATGGCTCAGGAAAGGCTTTACCATCCTGCTCAAACATGCAGTTAACAAGTAATCCTCCCTTTCACAGAGGGTTACTAATTATTCAAGAGTTTACAAAGTCAAACCACTCTATTCGGAGTACCCAAAATACAAACTGAGAAGCCCTGTAGTTTTTTATTGGTAAAATGTTTATCATAATTGGTGTACTTGTATATATTTTCACAAGCACAGAAATGACATCATGTACCGTTTTGTCCTGAACATGTCAAGAAGGTTTTCACTGCAAAATGATTCATATTGACTAGTTTTATCTGCCTTTTTTTTTTTTTTCTGCAATATGGAAAATAAAGATTTTATAACCAAAACTCAAACCATATGAAATACAAACATGAAAAACTACTTGAGTTTAATATTGCAGATTGCTTTGGTATACTTACACACTGAAGCACCACCTCAGAATATTACTGTTAATTTAGGAATTCTTGATTCTTTGAAAGGGAGATATTTTTCTTTTATTTTAATTCTTTTGTTTGATTCCTTTTTTTTTCCTCAAGAGTGTTTGTAACTTCTCTGTTTCACACAGAGATATTATAAATTGTATATGTATCCTTTGTAGTCTGATATCATCAGTTCATTGTTTGCTCTTAATTAACTGAAGATTCTGATAATATCTTTGCTAGGAGAAAATGCAAATATGGTCAAAGTTCTTGATATTGTCATTGATTTTAATATATAACAAAACCACAAATAGATAATGAGAAATTAAAAAAAAAAAGGCAGAAAGATTAAATAAGTTATATTTCCAGAAACATATCTAAAAATTATTATTTCTTCATATTATTACAATTAAAACTGCTTTTCACAGCATCTACTTGACCTTTGAAATTGAAATGATCTTAGATTATAACTCACTCATTTGTTTTGGTCAGGATATTGGCAAACTTAATAAATGAGATGGCCTGATAATTACTGCTGGAGCTAGGATTTGTATTTGACTTCTTAGTCATTGATCATTGCTTCAAGGAATGATTCATGGACTCTGCCTCTACAATTACAGTTTCTCAAGGGAAAGTTATAGGCTGGGCCAGAGTTCACTGAACTATTCGAAGAAACTTATAGTGTTTCTTAAGGAAGAGGAACTTTTAGCTTTCCAGGCCCTAGATCTTCAGGACCTTGATACTGTCAAACCTGATCACATTTTCCTGTTAGGGTAAATATTGCTAATGGAAGGGCACTTTTTAGGCTTTTGGAGTGAGGAGAAAGGGAGGGAATTTCTCATTCCATATTCCCCATTTGTTTTTTATCACAGTTTCAAAATTTTTGAATTGATGGATAACTTCTTTAAGAATTCACTCTTTCTAGTCAGGGAGTATGACTGTCATTAAAAGATCACATTAAAAGACATAAGCAGATGTCCCTTGAATGAAATGATGTTATTGGAAAAGTAACTCACATTGGCAGAAACAAGATCCTCATCATTATCAAAACACTGGTAGGACAATTATGTTTCTGTTATTTTCCATACTACTGCCTGCATAGGAATGTTATTAGTAGGTAAAGATAATACTTTACTTCTTCTAAGTTAACAGTTTTATGAGAAAATAGAATTCTGCCATGATGATATTAAGAATATATGATTAAGACAAGCATACTAGTAATAAATGATAGGTTTTATGACTATAGAGGAAAGGATCATAGAATCATAGAATCATGGAATCATTCAGGTTGGAAAAGACCCTTGGGATGATTAAGCAGAAATCATGATAAAAAGTTTTGTGTTGCAGCAAAGGTAAAACTAGTACTTCTAAAAAGAATGAAAATTCAGAATCTGCATGCTGATGAATGCTGAAACACTCTGTGTTTAGAAAATAACCAGTCCAGTGATAAGAAGAAATTACAAAAGAGCACTGGTAACATTTTAAGTAAAAGTGGGCCCATGAAGTTCAACAAGGCCAAGTGCAAGGTCCTGCAAAAGAGATGGGGAAATGACCAGTAGCAAAACAAACTGGGAAGGAATGGATTGACAGCAGCCCTGAGGAGAAGGGCTTGGGGATACTGGTGGATGAAAAGCTGGACATGAGCCTACAATGTGCGCTCGCAGCCCAGAAGGCCAACTACATCCTGGGCTGCTTCAAAAGAATAGTGGCCAGAAGGTCGAGGGAGGTGATTCTGCCCCTCTACTCTGCTCTGGTGAGGCTCCACCTGGAGTACTGCGTCCAGCTCCGTGGTCCCCAGCCCAAGAAAGACATGGATCTGTTGGAGTGAGTCCAGAGGAGGGCCACAAAAATGATCAGAGGGCTGGAGCACCTCCCCTACGAGGACAGGATGAGAGCGTTGGGGTCGTTCAGCCTGGAGAAGAAAAGGCTCCGGGGAGACCTTATTGCAGCCTTTCAATGGATTAAAAATGTAAACTTGTGAGTGCAGAACAATTTACAAGAAGTTCTGCCCAACTGAGCAGAATCTAAGTAGCCACTGTCTATATTAATCTATTTTGCTTTTAGGCACATAAGAGCATACATGGCATTATTTCTTCATTGTTTGTGTTCCACATTTTCTCCTGCTTTTAATAGCATAAGTTATTAATTATTTCTTAAATATTGATTCAATAGATTCTGTTTGCATTGAAGTTCCACCACCCTAGCTATTAAAATTCTAAATATAATCTCTGTTTAGATAGTAAAAAAATTTTTCATATCATGAAACTTGGGATAAGATGTATAGGTCCAACAAACAGAAATAAGGTTATTACGGGTGAATGCCTTCATTTCTTAAGCTACAGTGGTTATTCTTGCCAAATTCTTTTTTTGCCAGACAACTTTATTTTGGTAAAATTGGCACTGTTCAATAATATTTGTTTTCTTTAATCAGTGTCATTGTTTACAGTATATATAAATGCAGCTACACAGTTAGCAAAGTTACTGTATCTACGATTAATTTCTACTTTCCTTCATCTTTTCATCCTATTCTATTTCAAATACAAAAACACCTTTCACTCTTTAGATTTGCTTATGTTCTCCTTCTAAGTTTATTCATTGTTTTCCAACTAAATTGCAAATTTTTCACTTTCAGAATGAAGTTTTTATTTCTTTACCAGAGAATGGACATCTGAAAATTAAGCACCTAAGATGTGACTTGTCTCACATAATTTATTCTCCTTGTAAAATAAAAGTCTAAGAAAGATAAGATCTGTTGCCTCACCTCTCAGATATAGTTATTTTACTCTTATTCTTGACTATATGTGGAGACTTGACCATTAGTCTAGACTAGACAACTAGCTCTTAAACAGTAGAAGTTAGTAAAAGGTATTCCCACCATTAATTTAGAATATTATTTTGGATCTATCCATAGTGTAAATTATGTATCTACATATATTTCCTGATGTAATATCAGTTACTTTGTTGTATTAACAAGCTACTTAGTAAAAGGACATATTAATAAAAAAAAAATTGATAGCTTAGACATTCTTCTTGCTAATAAGAATGAGCAATGCAATGCCTTGATGACAGTCAAGTAGACTATGCAAATATATTAGAAAGATGACATTAAAGCACATGTCAGTGCTATTTGGTATTACTACTAAAAGCAAAGCAAAGAAAAAATCATATTACTTTAAGACATGTGAAATACCGTAGCTTGTTGCTGACTTGCAAGTCCTACCTTTGCTGAAAGGGGTTGGCTACTTCCCTGACCTTGTACATTTGGTGTTTTTGTCTATCTAGGTGTTCAGTATTAATCAAAATGTAGAGTACATAAGCTTGGGCTAGTACCTATTTTTGGAGCACTCACATTGAGATTAGAAAAAGGACAATCAAAATCTCTGAAGAGTGATTGGGCTCAAAGATTTCTTTTTTTTCTTCAAAATGAGTTGTAAAATAGTTTCTAGACAATAAGCATAATTTTAACTATAAATGTTGATAAAGCCCTGCTGTGACTGTCTGTGGTCAAATCTTTTGCTTGTTACAATTATTCACATAAAGATACTAACCTTCCTGTCTCTTTTATATGCTATTACACAGTCAAGTTGATGTTTTAGACTGAAACAGAATGATCACAGAAAGTAACAATGTTGCTAAACTGTAAATATTAAAAATAATCTGACTGTAGCTAAAAAGCACCAGTCTTAGCTTGCAGGTCTATCATTGTCAAAGGAAAGCTTTCTATGTTGTACTGTTTAAATAGAATAATAAAATGAGGCAAACAGTATTTTTCTGTCAATAGTTTTCATGACATTTATTTATCTACATTATTATTTCAGGATTTCATTTTTAAAGTTAACTTTTTTTTCTTTATGAAAACCCCCACCACCCAGAGCTAGAATAATGATGCTAAACTCCTACGGAATCTGAATAGAAAATACTTGTTCTGAGCAGAATAAAGAAAATTTTCCATTAATAGTTTCTAAAACGGTGTTTTGGGGTTTTTTTTATATTTTTTTGCTAAGAATTGTACTTGTGAATGATCATATTTCTTGGAATACTGTAAGTTGTAGTAAATCATATGATGTATTAAAAACTGAAATGGTCTGTTCACACTCTGTTATAGGCCTTTCTTTTGCATTTAGTCTGGTAAATTTGTGCTGAAAAACAATAATGTTTCTGAGACTGCCATACTGATTCGGTTGGAAGGTTGTTTAATTGCAAATTTCATGGGCAGGAGACAATGATTTTTAATATTACTTGTCTTTCGAGGAGATAAAACTTGGTTTTGACCTACAGCCTTTTCAAGACTTCCCACTTCATTACCTATAGTTCTCATTTATTACTCAAAAAAGCAAAGCTGAAATTTCATCTGTTCTTCAAGCAACCATATCAAAATATTTATTTCTATTCTCATGTCCAGCAGAAATATGCAATGACTAAAGAAAAACTATTAAAAATGGGACATTTTGGTAGATATTACATATCTGATAATCCTCACTAGTGAAAGAAGTACCAGGTAAGAAATTATAGAGGGAGTAGCATATGAATGCAAAGATACTTTTACAATCTAATGATTTGTGATAATGGAAGAAAGGAAAAAAAAAAAACCAAAACCCAACCAACACAAACCAAAACCCAAACCCTGAGCTGTTTCACTAACATATAAAAAATATTATTTGTGCAGAGTAACTGAAACTTCCAAACCTTGCTGAAGTTCGTGTTAATGGTAATGAATTTTGGAAAAGATTAACATACAGTGTCTTGCAAGCTGCTTTAAAAACAACAACAAAAAAATCTTTTTTAGAAATAGTAACTCAAAATCAGTTAAAATGAGAATATCACTCATTCAAAGCAGTTGTTCTGTGCTGCTGTTAGTTTTATTTTCCTCCTCTTTCTTCTAACACTTCTTTCTATTTAAAGCATGATTCCAGTCTAAGCAGACTTATAACTCGTGCTTATTCAGAGTATTTTAGACAATAAAAGATGTTCTGTTGTTTTTACGCCTGTCACACTAAAAAACAAATATTGATAAAGAAAAAAAAAAAGAATTTCTCTTTTAATGAATGCCATCAACAGGCAGGGAAATCAGAATCACCCTAAGCAAAATACGATCCAACAACCCTTATATAAGGTAATTTGATTATATGGACTGGAGAATGGAACCGACCTCTTAGACTCTGTGTTAAAGGTTTGAGGGCTTGTGGATGGTTTCTTTATGGAAATATCAAGAAATTAAATTCAGACAATTTCTTTGTTCTGCAAAGTTCTTGCTCAAAGTAACACTATTTTTTAAATATAATTTCCAGACCCTCAGCTGATATAATTTACAGCAGGGGTTTGATTATTTACAGCCACGGAGACATAAATTATTATTATAATACACAGAAGAACTAGAAGAAATATTCTAAGAAATTGTTAGCATTTATACTAACGCAGAAATGAATGTTGAGTATTTACATGTTTTTTAAACAAAATCCAAATATTCTTCCCAATCAGTGTAGAACTTTATTAGGATTTTTTTTTACTGAAAACATCAATAACACTGCATATTTTTGTCCTTTCATATTAATAATAAATCATTTGATAAGTCTCCTCAAAGGAAAGCACATCCGGCTTTCTTCCACAGGAAGTTCTTGAACGATTATATATATATATATATATGTGTGTGTATATATGTATATATAAATACAAATATAAATATAAATATAAATATAAATATAAATATAAATATAAATATAAATATAAATATATATATAAAAATTTTCCATTATTGTAAATTCAGATTTTAATTATATTCTACCTCTGTGTTGTATTATTTCCCTTCTGGCCCACAGTATAAAACAGATTGTGTAGTAATGCTTTTAGACTGAGATCTATTATAATGACTTTTAGATCCATTAAGTTAGGATAAGAGGGAGTCCCTTGAGTGAAGTGTTTAAGTCACTACAAAGTGCTCTATAGAGAACAGGCCTAAAGGGAGATGAGCTGGTTAAGCTACTTTTTTTTTTTATTATTACCTTCATTGAAACCTGGCAGAGTTTAATTAACTGTTTATTACAAGCTTACTTGTCCTTTCACTGATATTGCTGGAGCAGGAATTTGCATGTCTATGCATACACATACACGCAGAGAGAGACAGAGACACAGCTATGCACGTATATTTTTATATACACATACACATATATGTGGAAATCCAGAACTCCTCGAATTCAGGGGAAAACTGAATGCTGAATTCACTAATGGATAATCATGTGTAATATGAGGGATAAAATAACATGGTTTTCAAATGAAAAATGCCATGAGATAAATCTAATCAATTATGACGCTATGGACTATTTAAACATTCAGTAAATCAATGCTGTATTTCCTGTCACAGGAATAAGATATGAGAGGAGTCATTTCAACCAGCTCCTTCAGGAGCTGTGCTCATGTAATACACTAGGGCACTTCACACATCCTGATACTGTTATCCTTGCACCTTAGATTTCAGCGTATGCCCATAATCATGGGTATATGCATCTGTATGCTAGTTTAAAAAGTCAGAAAGCAACATCAAGCAGAGTGCTGAGGATATTGTGCTATATGAGAACCTTGTAATTCACTTCTCACCAACTTGAATAATGATAGCACACTGGCTAAATTCAATAGCTAAACATCATTTTCATGTTCTTTTCATTCTACAGTAGCATAATCTTCAATATTTTAGAGAAATGTCTGTCCCCATTCCAAGCTTTCAAAACGAAAAAAAAACAAACACTCCAAAACTCCATATAAAAGTAGCACTGGTATTAACTTGAAATTCTTTGTTGAAACTTTTTTCAATTATTTTGTATAACACATATCTATTGGGATAGTATCTTGAGATACTTTTCAGGCAAGCAACAATAATGTTGCCATTTATAATTTCTTTTTGTATTACTACTGATTTTCATACTTGTAAAGAAAAAACAAACAAACAAACAAACAAACAACAAAAAAAACCAAAACCCAGTTCAGATTCTCCTTAAATGAGAAGCCACTGGGTACATTTCAGCTTGATCATTGCAAATTCTTCTTATGCTTATAAACTCAGCTTTTCTCCTGAGATTTTGATCAAGATGATAAATCTAGTGGTATTAGTTTGCAACTTTCTTTTAACAACATCTCAGAACAACTGAAATCAGTGATGAAGCTCTTAAGAACTTTAATGGTGCTTTAATGGAGTTTTCAGTTTTAAGCTTTTTCCCTTTATTTTCCCATGACACAAATACCTTTTGCAATGCTATAAAAATTCTGGTTTTCACCTGTTCTAACCTGATCACACAAAACCATCCACAATCTAGATCTATGTTTATCTAAAGGTGAAGTATAATCTTGACTGGAGTTCAAGACGATTACAGGCAGTTGATAACGATTAAAGATCTGGTACTTAGGGGAGAAAAAACTACTTGCAGTAATAGATCTTTGAACTTTTTTAAATTATGTTTTCAGTTTTCTTTTATAATAATAACATATCACTGTACTACTGTATTGTTATATTGATTCTCGCACATCACTTTCTAAATATTTCACTGATTCTGCAGATCATAGAAGGTAATAGTATTTTCAGCTAGGAAATTAGTACCACAGTCGTCTTGTAATTTTCAAATCAAAAATGGACTTGCTTACAGAATTATTGGTTTAATTTTCATTTCTGGCACATTAACCTGAAAAATACTGTCCTAAAATTTAAAGCCTATGTAAAATTTAAAGCCTAATCACAGTATGGGAGGTGCCCTATAACAAGGCAGGACTTCTGTCATATACGAAGATCAGAATTGGATCAGTTCTGCCTACTCCAATTTGCACCTACAGTTTTTTGCTTACTATACTGGGCCTCCTAACTTTTCCTAGTAGAAAGAGATTTCTGGAATGTGGTTAGGACCTTTGAAGATCCCTTGAGGTGCTGCCTACCTAGTCTGAAGCCTGAAGTTGGGCAGGGAAGATCTATTAAAACGCTGTGTTACAAGTTGCAGCTGTCATTTAATCCTGATGATATAAAGAGAACACTCAGAAATGGCTATTTTTGAAGTGGCAAGAACTTGTGAAGAATACGGGATTCTTTTGTAAGTGTACAGTGGTCATTTCCTTTGAAGGGTTAAAGACAGAGATCTTGAAGAGATTTCATCTCACCTGACTTAGATGTCCCTAATGCAGACACCTGCTTCTTAGCTAGTCACCCTACCCATTGTTTAGTTGAAGGAAAAAAACAGTCAATCACTGAAAGTATGATTCATCTGATTCACTTTATGCCTATTTCTACTTCCAGATAAAATAAATTATACCATAAAACTACCTTCCCCTCCTCCCAGGGATTGAGCTGTCAGTGATCCAAGGCCTAGTTTTGATAGAGAAAGTCCACTGAGTAGAGACATACAAGATAAGAAATATAAAACTGCGGATAGAAGTAAGATTGCTGGTATGGGGACAGTCTGCAGCTCAATGATTCCAGAAAAAAGAAACAAAAAATTCCCTCCCCGCCCAAGAAAAAAAAAAACAAAAACAAAAACCCAAACATGGACATAAAGAGATAACCAGGAAGCCTGAAGATGGCAACTGAGCAACACTGAGAATCAGGCTGATACAGGAGTAACAAAGGCTGAACCTTCCACCAGTCGCTGACAACTGCCCAGCCATCAAAGACTCTTTGGGCACAGAGTTCAGTATCCCTTAACCTAGTCGTTTATTGATTCTAACCAAATAATGGCTTTTTCTTTTAAAATTGTGTCTGTCGGGGGGTCCTTTCAAATTCATATAATTTGCTCAAGAGCACTGATAGAGAAAGTAATGAGAATCCAAGGCTCTAATTACTACACAGTTACCATAGGTTACTATAGACTCATATCCACCTCATCTAGGAAAATTTCTGGAAAAGCAATGGGGACAAAGAAAACAAAAAAAGCCACCCAAAAGTACAAACTAGAAAATATTGATGAATAATTAGTCCATTGCTATGTAGGGAGGATTCAAGTGTAATCTCCTTTAAGTATGACAAAATATTTTAATTCAGTTTAAAAAAAATAAACATATAAAAAAAAAATTCCTTTAACACTGGTGATGTGCAGGATAGCTCATACAAATGTAGTGATGGATGATGGAAAACAAAACATCCAATGACCTCAATGCTTTCAATAGTTTATGTCAGAGAGGACAGATATTTCTTCATTACAGGATTCTGAAATAATTGTGACATGAATTCATGGGAGCAGTATGTCCAGTAATGTGACAAGATCAAACATGGTTCGTTTGTATAGACAATCAAAAAATGTAGTAACAGTATTATATAAAAATTAAAATATGAGGGAAGGTGTGAGTGCGATGAGTAAATTTAGAAAGAAAAGTTACTTAATGACATTGAAGACAGTGAATTAAACAGAAAGCAGATGAAAAGTAGAAGAGATATATCAAAGTAACAGATTAACCTCATACGTTTCTTTGTTAAGAAAACTTCTGATTTTTTTTTTTCTTCAGACAACGGCAATGTTTTATCTAAACTACTTTATCTGAACTTCAGTAGAGCAGCTTATATACTGCCAGGGGAGATGTTATTAATTAAGATGAAGGAGATGGAGATGAATGTAAGAATAGCTGGACCCATCAGTCTGAACTGAAAAGGAAACAACTGGTAAGGAAGGATGTTACTAATAGGGTTTCAAAAGACTGTTTTTGTGGAATTGATTTTGCTTAATATTTCAAATATTTCACTCATATTTTATTTAACAACCTATGTATGAAAGAATTGGAAATACGCTGATGACAAAAAACTGGGATGCAACGCTATAAAGGAAATATGAACAGGGTCACCTAGAGGACAGCAATAACACAACAAAGTTAAAAGCTATATAAGGTGGTACAAAATCAGATACTTGGGAACCAACAGTAAAAAATTCTGTAGCAAGGTGGGAGCTCCTCAGACAAAGATAAGGAAGGACGAGGAAAATCTAGATATTATTAGATCACAGAGTGATGAAATATTTGGACACAAGAAAATACTTATGTTTTTGTTCCCTTAGAAATATAGTCTTCAGGTCTGATCAGCCTGTTCAGGAAAGATAACTTCAAAACTAGAAAGTATAGAGAAATTCTACTTCCGATGAGTTGAGGAATTAAACCTGTTTATATTTAAAGATTAAAACAACTTGACCTGGCAAATTAAATACTGTAAATAGATATGTTTATACAGTACAAATAGAGAACTCTCTACATTCTCTGTACTGTATTACCCTATAAGAGGAAAGCTGGTGAGAAAAAAGAACTATTTGAGCTGAAAGACAATAATGGTAAAATAAGTAACAGTGTATAAGCTAATCAAGAATTTAAGCAGGGAATTACGAAAAGATTTGTATTAAAGACATTGGCTTCTGGCTTACTATTTGAAATCTGTTTGGTTTTTTTTAAATGAAATTATATGGAACGTTTCTTTGAAACAACAATGGACTAGATTTTTCTGACTTGAGAATCTAGTCTTATACACCCCAGCAGCTGGCACCAGGCACACAGGCTGTGACCCATGGTCCTGCTCCAGCTGCTGGCATTGAGCCCCTCACTCACCTCATTCACCCTGGTCCCACAAGTTTTTTTGGGCATACACACTGTTCCTGTCCCAGTGGCTGGAGGATAAAACCTCCACTGGCCTCAGTAACTGACACCACAGGTCACTGGCACCCTGTTGCGTGAAAGGGACAAAG
>VYZM01019471.1:263-33441 GCA_013398915.1 Dromas ardeola | reverse complement strand
GGGGGAGGGCAAGAATGTGTCAATGAGATAAATATGGAGACACATTATGCTATTTTTACTGTCAGAATACCACTATCCTTTAAGTTTCTAGGGTGAAACTGTGGTGTTATTATTGTCAAAATACTTACAGTGAAAGAGAATAAACAGTATCACAGTTGGTAAAGGTTAATCATTATAGTAATTTTTTGAAAAAAATACATACCTCATTATATAGGCAGTTTAACAATCCTATGAAATTAACACACAGAAAGACACTTGTCATTGTATTGCTTGGACATTAAAATAATCAATTTCAAGTCAGTTCAAGGGCTTGATTTTTTAAAATGTTTTTTAACATAAGAAACTTAATTTTAGTCTGTCAAAATGTATGAGCTTACAGCTAAAGATAAGAGGGGAAGAACTCAGTCATAAAAACACTGATGAAGCAATGACAATTCAGAAACAACACTCAGTTAATGTGTTCTCTTTACATGGCTCCTCATTTGAGACGCTTTATCTTCAAAAGGGTCGTAGCAGGAAAAAAACCCAGAAAATAATCACCATGGCAAGTCTTAGTCTGTCCTGTGTTCTGTGCTTGATGACAAGTCACCTAACACACTTTTCACGCTGTTGTCACCCCATGATGGACTGCAGTGAGTAGAGACAGGAATTTGTTCCATGGATACACGACTGCAGTGTATTTGGTCATCTTTGCCCCGGAGTACCACTGCAAATCTGAGTGCAGACAGCAGCCATGTGACTTTGTCCTTCTCCTTCCTTGGATTTTTTTCCTCTTCAAAACAGTTTTCTTATGCTCAGGAGCTTTCTCAGTGTTTATGATGCAGCACTGTCTATGGGACAGAGGAGCTTCTAATCAGCAGTCAGAGAAAAGTTGACAGGGCTTTTATTTTCATTCTGAGTCCTTAATCTTCATCACTTGAAGGACAATGAGCTGCATAATCAAGACTGGGGAACCTGACGGGCAGTTCTCCCCATTTCTTAAAAATGTGCTTTGTTGTTTTCTTGTCTTCAAACACAACCACAAAATTTCTAATCTTTAGACAAGGCAGGTCAAGACCTCGGTGAACCATCATATTTCCCCAAGCCTGCAAGTATAAGGAAATTATGTTTCAGATAAAATAGACAAAATCATAAGACAGAAATAAATACAGACAACAAGAACATAGAAGTATGAAAATAAGTTGTTCCTCACTTGTCCACAATCTTTACATATAATTTCCCCATTTGTCTGGTAATCGGCATGCTTATCTTGCAGTGTCTTATTTTCTTTTGTATCGTAAAGAGTTCTGAAAAACAGTCAGAAAACGTGCATCAGAATACATTGGTCATTCAGTGCTACATATAGCCATATACACACAGTGACTACAATTGCTGAAGTCAGATATGAAACCTAAAAGGTCGTAAACTGTCTGATTGTTGTGCACGTTCAGGAGTTGGAGAAAATGCGAGGTGATATTTCATGCTCCTAAGTAATGATGAAATACAACTGTACTCCATGCCTCCTTTCGTAGCATTTCAGGAGCTGCATCCTCCCTCACACATCTTAAAGCGGGAGCAGCAGGCTCTCTGTTACAGTAGGGGATAGATCTCGCTTGCTTTTTTCAGGTGCCGTGGAGCTGTCTAAGAAATGATAATTAAAAGTTAGAGGTTTTCTTTTTACTGCCTGTAGTTCAACCTTACCCCTTAACAGAATCATTTGGCTCTGACTATCCCAAGCTGCAGAGTATGTGCACGTTCATACATTCTTTAGTTTAGGAAGCGCTTGATCTTGAAGGTTACTACTAGCCTGGGCTAGGGGTACTATTAGCTAAGTGCTGAGGGGTTATAAGAATTATTACCCTGTAGTTTGAATTGACTGATAACATTATGCTGACATGACAATTTCACAGTAAAAGCAATTTAATGTTTAGGGCTGCAGCTCAATTTTAATTTTTTCAACATATGGGTACTAATTTCTCATTAACTCTTCAAAAAGTCTTTACAAATTATACCAGAGATATGTCTCAAAGAAACGAGAACTTTGGAGGGCAGTAACTTGGTTGGATAGTGTCTGCTGCATAATTAGGAAAGCATGACTGATCTGTCATGTGCAATACACATTACAAATTTACTGTAATAGAACTGAAGTTGAATTAAAACATTTTCTTGGTCTCTTAATTTCCATTATGAGTAGGAAGATAAAGTCACCTCCTGCCATCATGGCACTGAAAAACACAGTTTAAGATAAATGTTTACCAAACTAGATGGCATCTCTTGCAATAAAGAGACAAGGAGGAGCAAGAACACTGGGAGAACTAAAAGGGATGTGTCACCAGTATGAACATCCTCTAAATATAAAATTGTCAATGCACAGCTCATGGCCCATATGTTGTTTGAGTCAAACTCTTATCCTGGGTCTGTTACTGGTGTACATATGTGGGTAACGTATTCATCTTCGGTTACAGTTACACTATGGAATACATACCGTATTATATAGTAAGTGACTTATTATCACAGGACCTTTATCTTTTTCCAAAGTGTCAAACTCTGGTCACCTCAAAATCAGGGATAAGAACAAACATTTCCTTTAAACTCATTAACTGTAAACTTCATAGAGCCTAGGACTTGACAATATTGGAATAATCTTTTTTTTTTTCCCTCACAGGGCCTAGAGGGTTACAGGCCATGTGCAGCCCTACCGAAAAGAAAATCTTCTTTTGCCTGAAAGAGATAAAGTAATTCATAAACACTTACTGGAAGTCTTTTTTCACACTGACATGATGCATGTTTTCAATAACTTGTATGTCTTCTCCAGAACATACCGGCTTGTGGCAATTTTTGCATAGGAATGTTACTAACGAAGGGTTTTTCTTGTATGTCTTCTGCTGATCTCTCTTTGCCTTCATTTGTTTTTCCACTATACTTTGCAACTGCAAATTCTGAATCTAGAAGCAGATCAGTAAGAGCACCATAACATTCTGGTAGAATGACAGTAGTAGCTTTCTTTTTCCCTTATTTTACTGAGTACACGGACAACATGACTTCTAGTCAATTTTCCTGACTTGTGTGTTTCCCCACTTACAAAAAGAAAGCAGACTTTTCTAAGGGCCCAGAAAACACAGATTATAAAACAAATATTGGAAGAAAGATTCAAGGCCGTATGTAGTAAGTTTTCCTTCCCTAAGTAGATTTCAAATAGAAAGTATTCCTTACAACATAAATCAGTCGTCTTTAAAGGAAAAGTGCAGAGTTGTAGTAAATACCTTATTTAAATACTCTTCCTGTGGCATATTCTGGACACGCTCAATGGCCTTATACATCATTTTCTCACGGAAAATATTAACATCTTCACGTTCAACAGCTCCTGAGACACTCGAAGCCACAAGTGCATAGGTGCTCTCGTCAGCTCGAGCTCGACCGCGAGCCTACAGTTTGCAAGGAATACAATGTAAACAGCACAATGTTCTCTACAACACTGCACAACATTTGTTCCTAGTTTTGCAATGGAAGACGTGTACTGGTCCTTATGCAGTGTCCCCACAGAGCATTTTTTCCCACTTAACTCAGGCAGCTAAATTATCAGTGAATACCATATGCTGTTTCTGCATTATCATTGAAGGTACCTGTGAAATAGTACTTGGGAGATTTGTGATTAGCATAACACTTTGCAAAGCAAAACTGTATTTTGTCACCAAAAATAAGCACACATTTAAATATTAAATACATTAATATTTGTGTTCACAAATTGAGTGAGAACATGGACAAACCAGTATTCTGACAGGCAATTATCTCTTTTTAGCTGTTGGTACAAATGTCTTTTATATAAACCAGTCTGTTGATCGTATTCTTACACCTTTTCTGTAAGAGAGCTGTTTGTGTAGAGCTTTAAATTGATGTTACACCATTACACGTGGAGGCAAATTTTATATTGCATGCAAACTGAGGATGGCAACTGGAAATGAACTTGTTGCAAGGACATTTTCTCTTTTAGTATGCAAGTATTTAAAAATAATCTCCAAAGCCCAGGTATATTATCCACTATTTCCAGACAGAAAAGCACTTTAAAAAGTAAGTTGTGTATGCAGTAAACTCATACCTGCAGCATAGCAATTTCATTGGTGACGAGGCCATAGCGAATAACGATGTTACACTCTTTGATGTCTAGGCCTTCCTCAGCTACAGTAGTAGCAATAAGTAAATTTACACTTCCACCTCGGAATTTATCAATGACTTCCCTTTGTTCATTCTGTAAATTAAAAAAAAATCAGTATATTAACTTTCAGTATTAGTTTCTGTCATCAATGTATTCCAATAAAGAGGTTTAAGGAATTATAGTCAAATCATTTCAGAGTGGAGTGCCAAACATCAGTGGCTTCAACAATTGCATTTAAGCATCTTTAAGATTACAAACAAGGAGTTCCTATTGAATACAATAGGTGTTCAGTGCCTTTTTTTAGGGAGCAGAAGCCAGTCTTTTAAGGTAACCGATCGTAGTTATTAAAACTATATTATTGAAACTTTGCAGCCCATGTCATAGATGCTAGGAGTTTTGATAATATAGTTTTTTTATTGTTGTTCTATCATTTTTAGATCGTTTAAGTAGTTATTCAAAGGTTCTGGATTTCTACTACTTCAGTAATTTCATCACTTCCAAGTTCCAAAGCACTTAAAATTTCCCATAATAAATGGGGACCATAATTTTGGTGATCCAGGGAGCACCAAAAAGCACAACAATGATACACTTAAAAAACTAAAGCATCCAAAACATGTACTTCTGAATTAGCTGGATATTTCAGACAAACTTGAGCAGAGGGACAGAAACTTCTGATTTGCTATATTCAGCTTCAAAATGTAGAGGCTATTGTTTTGTTTGTGCAATGTGGTGTACAGATTAAATGCCAAATTTTCATAGAAAACAAACAACTTTTTGAGAGAGTAATTCCTAACTTCTTTTTGAAACTGAAAGCAGCTGAAGGAAATGGACTCTGGCCAGCAGTAAACCACACCATTTTTGCTTAAATGCCGAAGTGGCAATTGTATGGGGAGTAAAAAACAGAATAGAAGAGAGGTTTTAGGACACTGAGGTACTTTGTTTTGAAAATGGTATAAGTCATCCGAGAAATGTGTATGAAGTCAACACAATGGTATGAGACGGACTGTTGAGTGATCAATTGCGAAATTTTCATTGCAAATTTTGGCAAATTCTCTTTCAATGGTTATGCGTCAGTGTGAAGCATGCATATAAATTGGTATAAGTTGATTAAGCAATTATATCACAAAGAGACAGGCATAATCAACATTGTAATTAATTTTATTTTTCAATTCAGCAACTAAAATATGATTTGAATTACTGTTGTCCTGATAAATATAAACTCATTTAACTATCGCACATTTGCTGTTGCCATTTTGTTCACTTTTTCTTCCTATGCTCCACTACAATTTGTGTCCCTTTTGACTATATACTCCTCTAGGAAATGGCTGCCTGTTACTCCTATTGCCATAGAATCCAAAACCAAAACAGCTTGTTCTTTGTGCAAATAAAATTATTTTGACATTGTTATTCACCTGTCCTGCAGCTTATGATGGTAAGTGGCTGGCAGGTATGAAACCAGAACTCTGGGCTCTAAACTTCAGTCCGTTGTTCTAGTACTAAAACAAGCTGTTTTCCCAGAACATGTAAGAGAGTTGAATGCTGTAGTGTGTAGTTCTGTACCTGAGTCATGGGTTTAATTTCACTGTTATGTCCAGCACCAATAAGATAATGGGCCTTAATTCCCACTTCTTCAAATTTTGGGTTGTCCTTAATCCACTGGAATAGAGCAAAGGCGCTTAGCCGAGTCTTTGTGAAAATAATTCCTCTAGGTTCTTCCGTCTTCGTGAACTCCTCCATTAAAGTGTTTCGCAACTGTATCAGCTTCTCGTTTTCATATTCTGGCTTTCTAGCCAACTCTTTCAGCTGTTTCTTTTTTGCTTTAAAAATAGCATATGTAAATTAAGAAAAAGTAACGATGTAAAATAACAGCTCTAGAAAAAGACAAAGCAAAGACCAGCTTCCTATATGATTCTCACAGCATGGCTAATTCACATCCAGTTTGAAGAGCTGTGGCATACCAATTTATTTTTCAAGTGAGTTTACATTAATTAAAAACACACTAATCAATCAAAATAAATCACCAGTAGCTTTTTAACATACACTTTGCTTATATTTCATGGTAAGAATAAGCAAAAGAAAAAACTCTGTCTACATAACAGAAGTGGTACAGTTAAGTGCACCGTATTAAAGAGCTAAATCACAACTTATAGTATTTGCAAAGCAGTTTTAAAATAACTGAAAAAGTCTTACATGGAGAAACAGATTAGTCAGCCCTCAGCGCTGATATGTTATTTATTAATTTACACATAAATTGTCCTTGGGACATTCATTAGAGCAGGAATCCTCACTAGAAACATGCAATGTAACACACACCAGGATGGGCACAGTGTTACCGGTATTGCAGCTTTTAAAGACATTTCAATACGCTCAGTGAAATGTTAAATGAATGACTCTCTTAGACAGGCACTATTGACCATGACCAGGGAGGATTCCTCATGTGTTTTAATTTTTTTTAAAATTTCTAATATTTAAAAGCCTATGCCATTGTCAGATGATCATGCAAACACAGTAATAACACTTTAATGGGGGGCCCGGTGTTTTAAGACATTACACTCACTCTGATCTCATCACCCCGGGCAGATTATCACACTGCACCTTGCCCAGTGCAATGGCAGTCTGTGTCACAAACGACTACACCACTTAGGTACTGGCTTTCTGACTACAGTCTTATTCATATTGTAGAATGTAATTAAACATATACAAATACATACAAAAAGTAAATAGAGGCAACAAACTCCCACCGTTTTCCCCCTACACTAACCTACACTAAGGGCTGCAGTGAGTTTATCACCCAAACATGAACTCAGGTCTTAAAAGTTGGCAATAGAAATTCAATAGATTTCCTTCCATTACTCCTGGCATCTGCAGTGGCAAAATTAAAACAGAGTGGAGTAGAATTAATTTTTCACTATCAGGTTCTTTGAACTTCATTTACCTGTGAAAATGAAAGCAATCTAGACAACTCAGTTTCATTTTTTAGTTAGTTTAACTTCTTGGTTCTCAGCAACAGCTCAATACTGAAATTCTAAATAAGGGGGCATAAAGACAGGTATGAAGAGTCATTAAAAACACGATGATGTTATCTAACCTGATCTATTTTTCTAAAAGTTTTTTTAACACTTACGGAATTTCTTAACAATGGCATTCTAAATTTGCAATTCATAGGATACTTGAAGCTGGGACACATGCTGCAGTAAAACCTGTTTTCTTTTGCACCCCCCAGGAGCCATAGGCAGTGGGAGCAAACTTGTCTACCTCTTCCTCATTGTAAAGGCAGTAAGGGAAAAAGAGATGCAAAAACGATTTGTGTGTCAAGGACACACATGAATGAATCCTAGTTCCAGGGTGAATGATCCGAAAAAAAGACAACTAACTTTGATCTTTGCAATTTGATCCTGTGTTTAATTCTCTCACTATCTGCTCTTCACCTGAAACTTACTCAAGGTCATCACTCACATCTCTTAGTATATAGACAAAACAAAATTTGGTAGAAAGGGTTGGTTAAAAACCCGTCATTTCATCACTTTTGTAGTCCATTTGGTCCACTTTTTGCCTCTCAAGAGCATCTACTGGAAAACACATTCTGTCTATCTCTCAGAGTGTCCTCAGGGACACATCACTGGAGAAAAGCAGAGTACAGTTTTTACTATCAGCAAAAATAAGGTACGGTTGGGCCAAAGCTGAAGAACTTCTACCACATGTTGAGACATGATCACACTATGATGTTGTTTAATGTACTCCATACTGTATGAACTGGGACATCCTGATACTGTCATAATAAACAACATGGTAATCTCTAGGATGTAATAATTTATTGGACTATGCAAATCATGTTAGTGCATAATAGTTGCATCCTATGGATTTAAAAGATTAAATATCACAATGTATTTCAAACTTACCATGAAATAAACCTATTAGAAATTCATCTGTTTCATCCTGTTTTGATACTGCTGGTTCATCATCATCATCATCACTCGTTACTGTCTTCTTACTTTTCTCCTCCTTATAAAAGTTATTTAGGTGATTGTACGCATCCACCATTCGGATGGTATCATTTATCTGGAGAGCATCATTGTATTTCTTCAAGTGTTCTGCACAGACACGTTCCTTGCGTTTTTCTTCTTTTGCGGCTAAAAGAGAACAAAAAATACAAAAACATGCCTGTGTACAGAATAACTCAAACAAATCCAAAGGTGGGATATTTTTGCAATGCGGTTACCTTTTTTCTCTTCTCTAATCACCCACTGTTCATATGGCTGAGTTCCAAACTCAGATTTTGGATAGAGCTGGCAATAGTTTTGAATCTCACTCATGATTTCAGTAATTCTCTCTCTAAATGGATCCTAGAAATAAATTGATTACCAAAGTAAGTAAGCATCTTCTGGCAATGAAAACACTGGTCTGAACTCTTCTAGCTAGTACCACATTGAGTATTTTTAAAATATGTTAAACCTTAAATTAAAAAACAAGTAAGGTTGCTAAGTGCATTTAGAATTATGGAAATAAAAAGTTCTGAAAATTACAAGAATTACGCTGTGATATAATGTATCTTCAGTGAATATGTCACTCCAAGGTCTTTTGACCAGATACCTCAAAAATATAACTCAAATATGTAAAAATGTAGTTCTGTTTGACTTTACTGATACTTTTGCATACAGAGGGAAGCAGCAGATAAATACACACATATTTAGCACTATGGATCACAACAGATCTATAGAAAAAGAGCATTAGCCCAAAGTTTTTGATACCATACAACACACTCTTAAAGGGCAGTATAACTTTAACACTGATTCGTTTGAAAAAACCTACTCTTCTTTTGTCATCTGCAATCACAGTCTTCTTATACGGTTCCTTCACCTGATTCTTCAGTTGGGAGGCATGCTCTTTAACAGTCATGATTCTACGTGCGTCAAGATTGGCACAGATCTGGGAGAAAACAAAATGTTATTTCTTTTAATGTTTAATGAGTTATTCCACATGAAAACTTGAATTAATGCAACAGAGGTTCTCATTCAGATACTGGGTTTTATATAATTTTATTTTCTTCCGACAAAAATTGGATACAGACACTATCAGCATAGAAAGGCCAAATCTTTGAAAAGCATTTGAGATAAGCTGAACAAGTTACTTTTTAGGCCAGAAGTGATCCTTGCACACTGGAAAAAACTTGCAGATCAGGGTGCAAAACAGGTATTTTGAAAAGGAAAATATACCATCAATACTTGGGAAGAGAAGATTTTGGAGCACAAAACAAATAAACAAAAATAATAGTGAAATAGGAAAAAAAGAAAATAAATGTTAAGGAGTAATTATAAAAGTAAGAGCTGGTCATGAGTGTAGAAAATAATACGAAATTATGTTTCTTGGAACAGGAAGAGATAGAGAAAATTTCTGTGCTAACCGCACAATTGAACTGGACTTTTCTCCTTTTGATCCCTTCCAAGAAGAAAATATGTACATTTCTGTCAGTAAGTCTAAAGTAGTAATGGGAAATCTTAAAATTTTCATAAGCAGAGAAAACAGGAAAGGAAACCTGGCAGGAAACCTTTTTAATGTCTCTAGCAGAAGTCATCTATTTGAGCTTGCGTATTTGGATTACATTTCTTTAGATATAAACGCCATCATCCTATCATTAAGATTTCAGAGATGATGAAAAGGAATTCTCTGCTTTTTCTACTGCCAGAAAGTTTTTGTCTCAAAAGATCTCGCGATTCTGTCTACTTCAATACAGTATAAAAGCTTCTTGCAAGCCTCACCTATTCAATAGCAAATCCTCCTCTTGTGCAATTTGCTAGTCAGGAGTTTTCACCGGATACTGGGTTAAATTATACTTTTGTATTACTAATGTAAATCCATTGAATTTCAAGTAAAATAGAGTTTCTTTAGAGTCACAGCTGTTTAAGTACACATTTTAACCAATTATCTCAAGTCAGGTATTTATGCAACTACACAATTCTCCCCTCTTAATGAGTAACTATAATTGCTGTAAAGAAACATATTTATAGGCTACCCGAATCTCACAAATGGTTTCTGCGTGTTTAAATATTCAACTTTGTTCTTCACTTTCCTGGATCCACACAAAAGCCCAGCTTAGTCACTCCAGAAATACAGATATAAAATACTGTGATGTCTCTAGGATTTAGGAATACACAGTAAATTATAATCCATCAATGGAAAATAAGATTTTTATTAACTAAAAAACCTCACTATTTTGTGGATTTCTTGCCTCTGATCTTAACTTGATATTTTTTTCAAGGGAGGCAATCATTTAACTTCCCTTTTCAGTAATCCTACTTCCCTGTAAAGTAACCTTTATTTGTACATGGATTTCCATTAATTTGTAGTTGCTGAATGGCTGTGAGCTGAACTCCCATGCAGACAGGAAAAAAAAAAATAAGATCATGTATTTGGAGCTGAACACTGACTTTAAAAGTTTTACTTGAACAACACAATATTCCTTTGGTGGTTTGCAAATGTGAGGGCTATTTACTTTCAGAATATGTTCTTCAGCTTTTGAGTTGGATGTTGCACCTCCTACACCAGGTGAGGCTGTAAGTCCCAGAATCTGAGGCTGTGGGATCACTGGTTTGTTTGCTTTTGACAGCTTCCCGTTCTTCCTCTTTTCTTTTAAGTAACGTCGCATTATATTGTTGTAGACACCTTCCTTTTGTGTGTGATGACACTCATCGATAATGATGAGTGAAAAATCTGAAGAAAAAACAAAACAACCAAACCCCAAAATGATTAATTTTCTTTCAAATGTAGAATTTGTGTGAGTAAATCTTTTTACAGGTAAGGACACTGTTGAAGAGAACCAGTCAGTTTGTCTGAGCCCTAACATACTAGCAAATTTGTAGTGCTGGAGGAAGGCGTGGATGGAAACTGTACATACTTAATAGACCATGGAATCTTTGCTGCATTCCTGATGCGTCAAGGACTTTTACATTTCATGTAATGTGGAAAGCTTTTCTGTTTTTGCAAAATCAATCTGATGGTATAAAGAAGTTTAGAGAGATATTTTTAATAACCAGTGGTAAGAGCATACCATAGTTTAAGTCAATCCTATCTTTTATATCCGTAACTGTATCTGAGAAAATACATAGTTTATGACAAGATACATAACATGTTAGAGGCCTTTCAGACATTCTAGAAAGGCCTGTGTTGATCAAAATATGCTTCTGCTTTGTAGCAACACAGAGATTTCCTCCCTACTCCTGTCCAATTGAAAGATTTATATTACTTTATGGATGTGTCATTGGAAAGAACAAACAGATGGTGAGAGTACTACCATCTCGCTTTTGTAGCTGAGGTAACTGATGAAGATTCAGACAGGTATTATGTGCTTTTTAGTCAGATCATACTTACATGCAACAGGTAGAGTACTATACAATAAGGAAAATTAAAAATATTTTTTGTTTGTTTTAAATTTCTAACACAAAACATCTCCTCCATCTCTCTGCATATGCAGACAGAGACATATATTTCAAGGTTCAGATCTGAAAGACTCATGAACATTTCTCTGTTTCTCTAACAGCAAAACTGGTTTATGGAGCTCCCACTCTTCCCCTAGCTGGCCAATAACTCTCCATGTCAAAATCCCTACAATTCAACACTGTTTCCTGCAGTTTTACAAACATTTGTGGAAATGACAGTAAAACAGGTCATTGAAATGATCAGGGTTAATTTTTTTTTTTTAAATCTGGACAATTTCCACAGTCTCGTTTACACATCAGTGTGCTCAAATTGTTGCATCGCTGGAAATGGGTTTGCAACAACTGGTAGCAGAAGTTGGAAACTAACAGAGAGCTAGAACATTCTCAATTGGCCTTTCTGCTGGAGAAAATATCATGTAACTTTGTCTTTGAAGAACCTAAATAAAACTGGAGACTGAACAAGAGAAATTTTATGTAGAGGCTAAACCAAAGAGTACTGCTTTGAAAGCAAACTAGTGCTCTGTGTCACATGGGGTTGGTCAGACCGGCGAAGAGAAGGCTCCAGTGAGACCTTTAAGCCTTTCAGTACTTAAAGGGGGCTTATAAGAAAGATGGGGACAAACTTTTTAGCAGGGCCTGTTGTGATAGGACAAGGGGTAATAGTTTTAAACTGAAAGAGGGCAGATTTAGACTAGATATAAGGAAGAAATTTTTTCAATGAGGGTGGTGAAACACTGGCACAGGTTGCCCAGAGAGGTGGAAGATGCCTCATCCCTGGAAACATTCAAGGTGAAGCTGGACGGGGCTCTAAGGAACATGATCTAGTTGAAGATGTCCCTGCTCATTGAAGGGGGGTTGGACTAGATGAACTTCAAAGGTCCCTCCCAACCCAAATTATTCTGTGATTCTATGTCACTGGGGAAGTCTGACTGTCTTCACACAAGTGGTTCAGGAAGCCAGTTTGGACTGGAGTGATGTGGTTTCAAACCTAAATTTATATTTATTTCTAAGATTTCTACATATTGCAAGACTTCAGAAACAGTGCTGGCAGTTTCTCGGGTATTTTGCCAACGTGAAATTACCCCCTTTGGTGTTTGACTATCATCTCTGTAATGCATATTCCTATCATTACTCAGGAAGGACCTAATTCACCAAAAGAGATGTGCGTCTACTAAGAAAGTGATACACAGCTTTTAAGAAGTCCACAGAGTGACTTCAGCCATTGGTAAAGAGAGTAAGCATTTGGGAAAATGCAGTTAAGAGAGTCCCCTCCGTTTCATTGAGGCTGGAATTCTGTGTTACATGTAATGCAGACCTCTGTGGAAACAGATGAAGAAAGTATGAACAGAAATTAGGAATAAACCCCATATAACTAATTAGGATGGTTTATATAGGCTGCAAGTTAACCAAGCCATAGCCATAAAAATGAAGGTGGCTCTGTTCAGGCTTGCTTGGCTTCGGTCCATCCGAACTTAATAGCACAGGTGTAATAGCATGGAAACACGGCCCTGTTTGCAAGGCAACCTCACTTTTGGAAAAATGTAACTCCTTATGAAGGAAGCTTTGCAAGGTGTGGAACCCATTTAAAAAACCACTTCCTTACACAAGCTGGTTGGGACTCAGCCCAATTCTGATCACGTCAGAGTTTCTGTAGAAATGTTCAGGTGCTTCTGTATGGCGTTCCCAAATGATTCAGATTTGGGAAGGTTTATTAACCTAGATGCAGTGGAAAGGAAATAAATACAAGAAAATCTCTGGTACTTTGCCTAGGTTAATAAAAAGGCATTCTGAAGGAGGGGAGGCAATTCTGAGGTACCCAAGTAGCTCTGCAGTAGTTAGTTTGGATCAAGCAGAACTTCAGTTAGCACTAGGCACTGACAGACACAGATTGACCCTCAGGTTCCTCTGCTGTCTCTGTAATACCCAGACAAGTACTTCTTTTATCACAGATCCATTATTTTGAATATCATAGCTCTGATACTCATCCTGCCCCATCTAAAAGAGCTGACTGTGTGCAGATAGAGGGAGAAGTTAACATCTCACAGAGGACGCTCACTGCAGCCCAAATCCTGGAGATGAAGTCAGGAGCTGTCCCGTTATTTGCATGTAACTGGCAGATAATACCATTTCCTTTCTGATCTCCCATTGATATCTGCCACTTTAGGATTCTGGGCAAAGAATTTTATCTCATCTCATGTCTTTTGTTTTCTTCAACTTTCTTCAACTGTTGTAGTAGACCATTATATCTGCCAACCTCCAAGATAGTTACAAGTAATCCTACCTCTGTATGTTAGAAAAATGATAAGAGTTTAAAGAATAAAACGTTTATAACGGATTGGCTTTTATATTGTCCCATTGTATTTCTCAAACTACTGCCTACATTTGAGTTTTTATAATTTTTTTCTCATCCTGTTTATGGCTTCTATCTGATATAACTCAATGTTCTACTAAGCTTGCAGTACAGCTGCATTTGCACAAAGTTGTGCTTGAGCTAGATAAAATAGGAAGTATAACAAATATTTAGTAGAAATGAACTGTAAGAGTCTAATTTGGCTTGAAAAAACTGCATGCTCATTAACTAAGATCTGGTTTTGACTCTGAGTACAGCTAGCATTTATAAAACCAGTCAACTGAAAAAACATTAACTACTGAATGCAGCACATTTTTATTCTGCAATTTTCCAGAATAGAGACATACTTTTAGTACTCCTGTAAAAATTTCAGAATTAAACACTTGCCTGATAAGTGGACACCTTCTTCATCTTCTTTGGCTGCATTTAACAGTGAATTCTCAAGGATCTGTGCTGTACTGATGATGACATCATTTCTTCTGACAACTTCAGGAAATGAGATTTTCAGCTGAGAATCACCACTTAAACCAATAACCTGATACCAACGCTTCAGGAATGGATTAAACTCCTTTCGTAAATGCTGTTCTACCAATGGTACCTGAATAAAGATTTCCAAACAATTTAAACCAGAGCATACATAGGATTAAAATACATGCCTGTTTGCCAGAAATGTTGTTAAGTGAACATACCCTTTGTGCAATATATACTTTTTTAAAAAAGTAAACATTCTCTTATTAACTGCAGTGTAGGATTAAAAAAAACCCCACCAAACACAAAACGAAGCAATAAAAATCCTCAAACCAACCCCTTCCCTCCACCTGCTCCTACGAAACCTTTTTGTCCCAAGAACTTTGGCTTAACTGTGCCTTAGAAAGAATAAGCAAACCATGCATACTCTGGCTCTTTAACTGAGCTTATAACATGCTATCAATTTTATTCTTATAGGAGGATATGGATATCTTTTATTCTTTTAATAAAATTCTTAAATGTTTTTCTATATTTTAATATTACAATAGAAGATTATATTATATTGTGCTAATTACAGAAGATTATATTATTATGTGCTAAATTTAACTGTAAAACTTACAGTAATTATCAGAAAATCTGGCAGAATATTCCCTAACTACTGTGAGACTGATTAAGTGGCCTTCATTACCAAATCGAAACGCAGAATGTGAAAAATATTTTTTTAAAAAATTATTTAATTCTATTCATTCTAACATGAAATTATACTTTTTCCAATAATGTGGTTATTAGGGGCAGATCTAAATTTGCACTCACAGCAGGGTATTCTAAAATCATTCATGCTTGCACCATGACGAGGATGCAATGGAGATGGCCGTCTAGAGCTATATGCCTTTAAACATAGCTACATCTGGAGAAGCTGAGAAATGTGTTTATATTCATTTTACAAGTTCTATATTAACAATGTATGAGGTTTGAAAAATAGTATTTCTTGAAAAATAGTCCAACATACCTTATTTACAAGTACTATAACTTTTCCAGGCTCAGATGCTCTTTTCTTCTTGTCCAAGTGATCTTTGGTAATGTAAACAGCCACTCTGGTTTTACCACTGCCTGTAGGCAGACATATTATGATATTCTCCCCATTCAGTGCTGGCTTTGCAACTTCCATCTGGTAATCTCTCAGGATCAGATCTGGTTCAGGTGAAACTCTGCTCTCCACTTCATCTTCATCTAAGGGCACAAAGAAATATAAGTATTAAACAGCAGGCATAGAACATTTATCAGAATACTGAACAAATGTCAAAGGGAAAAATACTAATTTCTTATCAGAAGCATCTTCTGAATAAACAGAAACAGGGCATATTAGCTTAGGCAACGCTGCTCTGTGGACCTGTGCAACCCTGGATCGGAACCGCTTATACCCCGTCACCAACCAGGGCAGGTGGAATAAGCCACAGTGTGTCTTCACCCGTCTATGTTGAGATGACTATTATTATGTATGAATTCAAATGATAGAGTTCAGTAGCACTGGGACCAACTAAGGTTGTGTCCAGAGCTGCAGTATTTGTAATCTAGACAAACTTATGTGACGTTCTCTTTCATCAGTACTGAAATTTATTTGGTTGCAAGTGAGCTACCTTTTTAAATACTTCCCAGAGGATGAAAAAAAGGATGGAGCCCTGGAAAGAAAAAGAGATAGGGACCACTTAAAAAATGATGAAAGGAGTTATAAAGTATAAAGGTAGATATAGATAAGAAAATTCAATTGCCCATACAAATAGAGCCAACTGCAGAATGGATCACACCTATTCATGGTAGATTGCGCTGCTTCCAGACGGACTCATACGTAATGCAATCGAGCTGTTCACTAAAAAGCCATATACATTTGCCATCTGAAGGCCAAAGCACTCCATCTATCATATAAAATGCAATGGCAGAGATTTCAGTTCTACGGCCCACAGATGAAACAACATTCAAAAGTTAGAAGTGGAAAAATGTTGTTAAATTATTTCAGGCAGTAAGAAAAGCATATCAAATCTCTCGAGCTTACATATATTTAGGAAGTCAGAAATTATATATATTAATATCAGAAGGATTTATTTCAATGGAGTTTTGGGCTTTTTTTTTTCCCCTACAGATCTATTTATATCACCATCCAAGCATTAACTGTCCTTAGTGAAGAAAAGGCACAAATTCATTCTACTAGGCTAAAAATGAGGGGAAAAAACCTTCTAGTTTTATTTCCTGATGATATCATCAAATGAAGAATCATGAGGATTTTATTATCACTGACACATTACACACAAAATAAGTGTATTTTTCTACTATCCCTGATTCCATTAAAAAAAAATTAAACTAACAAAAAGTAATGAAGCTTGATAAAATACTGCTGATGGCAACATCCGAATGCCATTCTTAAGTGTTTTTTGCTTGTTTTGGCTTTTAGTGTGAGTGCAGTACTACCTGGACACAGGGAAATTCACACCAGAGAGTACTTGCTGTTACTTATCTGACTTCTACTACTCTCTTTTGAGGAAGAACGTTGTTTGCTTTCTGGTTGGCTAGATTCAATAGTTCAATCATATTGAAACTAGCACTTTATCACCCATCTGTTTGGTTAAATTTCAGTTTCTTAACATCCTCAATTAACTGTCCAGGCCTAAAAAATATTTAACTTGCTCTCTCCTAGCTTCCTCAGCCCCTGTTTAGATAAAGGCTAATACAGGAATCTTTTCACAGGATATGATTTCATTAAAGAATTTCATTGTGCACAGTATAACTTTAGGGAAGTTGTCTGTCTTTGTACAAGGCTCATATGAATTGCTGCTCTGGGCTAAAAGAAACATATAATTATTCTTCTATTGTCCTAATTCCACCACTTTTCTTAAATGTGAAATGATCCTTGCACAGAAAGCTGTGACTAAATCTACAGGATTCTTTGCATTAAAATCCAAATTATGTCAGTGCATTAAGACACTATCCGAACATCTCTGTTAATGTAACAGCCTTACTGCAAAATCTCAAATTATAAAATCCATAAATATCACAAGGTCCATCTGTAACTCCTTAGCTTTTTTTCTCATAGTTGCTCTCACTGAGTTTACTAGGCATGATTAAAAAGCATGAATGTTTTTTAAAACATTTTAACCAGTTGTTTTAAAAGTCCATATGTAAACAAAACATATAGCAAGTAACCATTGGAAAAAAGATTTTGCATTCTTCACATTACTGTAGTGATTTATTGTTTTGTATTGGACTGCTGGACAGAACCAATGCCCAATGTACTTTTCAGGAATCTTAAAGGATCAGACCATACATATTTATGGGCTGCCACATACCAGTAGTCTGTATCAGCCTCAACAACTGATACAGTGTGACTGTCCACGGAACAGAGAAGTTTCTGTGCCCAGACATTTCATGTGACACAGTGAGGAAAGAAATACAATGTGACTGATGAGTCACCTCACTTGATGCAGAAGTGCAAAGTATATTCTTCAGACTTAGCAATACACAGACTAAAATCCTAGCTATAGGGTAGCCTTTTAGATCTGAGATATCCTGAATTTTCTGGGTACATACAAAATACATGGATTTTAATATTTAAAAAGCCTGAAACTATTTTAAAAGCATTTATAGTAAACACTTTGCAGGAATAGGATACATAACATTTACATTGGCTTTACTGATCTAGTACTAGCTTTATTAGGCACAGCTGGCCTGAAAGGTACCCAGACTGTTTCTAGCCCTTGCACAAGATACAGTCCCAGCATAAACTTTGTAAAAGCTATATTCCAAAAAGTATCTGGTTCCTCTTGAATTCTGTGTAGGCAAACGCAGGCTGTTCACCATGGTGGACAGGTACAAAATCGTTCTGCCTGAAGTCTAAGATTAAAAAAAAAAGAAAAAAAATTGGATGTCTTTTACAACAGCAATGTTTAATTGAGCTCAGAGCATATAAATAGCAAGTTCATACCTGTCTGCAAAGTATTATGTAAATACAGTCCAATATTTAGCTTAAAACTGTATTTAGAACTTGCACATACGTTTAGATGTGAGATTTGCAAAGGTCTTCAGATAGTAACGTCCGTTGATTAGGTTCCTTTTACAGAGAGGGCTACTAAATTATTTAGGTCCAAAGCGGACGTTCATTACTGTTCTGCAGGTACCCTGGAAATGCTTCTCCTCACCCTTAGATGCCTCTAAAGCATGTCCTATTCCCTCTCACTTACCCTGTGCAGAGGCCAGGCACAGTCTAGCTCCTCTCTAAGAGCAAAAGAAGCACATATATGTGGCAGCATTATGAGCATCTGTACAGGCAACTGCACTGGGTAACTTCTGGAAGTCCTTTCCAGTCTATGGGATTCTATCATTATGCATCACTGACCATTTTGAATGATGATGATGTCTAGAGACCTATTCAGATGACATCATCTTTTGGGGCAGGGGCTTAAGTTGAGACCCAAAAAATGGCATCTGTTTTCCAATGAAAAAAATGGAAGCCTGGCATCTAAATGCTGTGAGCTAGAGTCCACAGTGAAAGCCTTCCACTGATTTTTGTTCTAACCCATTCACAGAGCGCTTACCCTCTTATTTTATATTTTCTAATTACTACATAACAAAAGGGCAACATACCTGAATCACTGGCTGTGCGGCTCTGTCCCAGGTTTTCATTCAAGTTACTGACACTTCCATCTCCTATGGAGACATCTGACTCTAAATGAAAAACACAAACAAACATAGCATAGTATATTTGCTATACAAATATAAATAGCAAAAACATATTGTTTGCTTTCTCCCTAAGTTGTTAAAATAGGCTAGACAAATGTCTGGCAGGGATGGCTGAGGTATAATTTCCTTTATTAAACTTTTTCTTAGGTAAAGAAAAAACTGTGAACAATACAGTTCATTTTCTTATGGAAAAAATATGGATTGGAAGATGAAAATCCAAAACATAGCAGAGGTAAGGCAATGTGGGTCATGACTTATTGTTGTCAGGCATCTATGTTCTGTTTGCTTTGAAGCAAGGGTCCAAACATGACCGGCTGCATGATCCCCCCTCTAGTCCTATTTTACTGTATCTTTTCTGAGGGGGTGCAGAGCCAAAAAAATTTAAAAAAAAGAAAAAACCCATGTTGGTCTACTGGATACACAGCACTGCTGGAAAACTGAAGACATTCTCTTTTACTCCCTATAAGCTGTATCAGTTATATCTGTCGTAGAAGAAAATCAAAACCAGAAAACCACAACTGTTTTCTTTTTGTTTGTTTGTTTTTTTAAAAAGGGTTTCTTCATGTAACATGAAAAGAGTAAACCATAGTTCCCAGGTAAATAAAAGCAGAGAGGAATTACTAAATCTTCTAAACAGTTTGCAAGTAAAGGCAGGGACGGACAATTCTGTTACACCCAACAGATGATGTGGACACTGCCACAGAAGTCTGGCAAGTTTACTGTACATATTCTAATGTTACGCTCTCCCTCTGCTGGGCAATCAATATATTACACTGACTTCTTTTTCAGTCACAAGTGTAATTTATATAGCTAGATTTTCCAAAACTCTTTTAAAATCTAAAGAGATACAGAGTTCTTCTGGAAAAACCTGCTGCAAACAGCCTCACCTTGCACTGTCATCTGCTCATAGTCTGCGTAAGAAATCAGTCAGAACAATAGCACTGACCTATGTTTTGCTTAATTACCTAGTGAATTTGTGTCTTACCAAGTTGTGCTTAATTATCTTGTGAACTTGTGTCCTATCAAGTTTTTCATAGTTTTTTCCAGTGAATATCCCATTATGGTCCATATCCATATTGTCCCCAACAAATAACTCATACAGCAAAACAGATGCTGTGAATGAGAATTTAGAACTAAATGGAAGTTACAGTGTCTTAGAATGGTACTCCTTAAATATACACTACAAAATCTTGGTGAGGTGAAAATTAAACCTAGTCTGCGTTCAGTAAAAATATGAAGCTTTTTCCTTTATGCAAGTTTGGGTCTCCTTGAAAGGTAAATGAGTAACAGAAACAAAACTGCTATTTCACAGAACAAGTATAATATAGACAATGGACACAAAGCTACCTTAGCTACCACTAGGAGTCAGGTATTTAAGTCTTTATTTTTAGTTTTTCTAACATAACCATGAAAAGTGATGCAAACATCTGTCTTGCTGTCCTACAGATTTCATCATTTATTCCATACAGACATCAGAATCTGATCCAACTATGAATCACCACCATCTGTAGGAAGTGTTATGATGGGAAAGGGCATTATTAAAAGCCCAGTCTCCTAGAAATCAATGCAATCAACAGAAAGGCACTTAAAAATATATATTCACAGTGGAAGCCTGATTTATACAAAATTTCCCTATTATTATATAATAACATGCATTTAATACTACATTAAAAAATAGCATTGTCTGAAAAAAGAAAACCTCACCAGTTATAATCCATGTTCAAAGACCTGTGACAAACTATTACATAGCGTTAGTGGGAATTCCAACTATGAAGATGACACCGCGATCTCTCGTTTTCACTTTCTAAGAATCCATGTGGATTGGAAAGAGAGGACAAAATTAAAATTCTATGGATCTATTCCATGTGGTCTCCCATCTAAGATGACCTAGTGAAAGATGTGTATGCAGCAGAGAATATGCATTCACAAAGTGTTTTGTACATAATTACCTGAATTACAACGTGCAGCATGCATTGCAAAATAATCTCAACAGAAAATGCCAGTGGTGAAGTAAAATACAAATATTTATCTTCCAAATAAAAGGTGAATAGAATAATGTTCTCCTTTTTCAACTGTGGCAGATTTCTTGAATTATTTTAAAATAAAATAAAAAAAAAAGTAAACCCTTCCAAAACAATGAACTTGGTATTCTAACAGCTGTTTCCACCACTTTCACTAGTCTTCCCTTACAATGCTACTCGCACCTTGTAACGCAGCAGATTCCACAGAAAGATTTTCAGTCACTTTGCACCAACTGGTAAGTAAGTATATAAAGACAATGGAATGTAAGGAAAAAAATGGATTAAAAAAAGTATTTCTTTCCTGTCCTGTGCTACATTATGTCATAGAATAAGTTTCAAACATCAGAAAATATAAATGAAGGACCAAAATACAAACAGGCTATTAAAATTGGTCCCACTTTCAAATTAATGGGCAGTTTTTCTAATCTCAAGCATTAAGAGACATTTTGTAATACATTATTGAAATCTCCAGTTAATTACAGTGTAATTATTTGTTCCAATCAACTTTTTTTTTTTAGTGAAACAGGCCTTGAAAAACAGAGGTGCTATTTATTTAAAGTGTTGCTTATATAGGTAACTGTAGCCTTAATCCAAGTGTTTCACTTCTGACCTTGCAAACTTACTGCTTTTGTGGGGTTTTTTTGTGTGTGTGCAGTTTCTTATCTGTGTTTTTGCATGCGCAATTTCTCTCTAGTTTTCTCTTAGGCTTAATTATCTATTTCTACTTTGTCTTTATGACTCTACTGCCCTCATACCTTCTGACTCCTTCTGTCTCAGCTACTCCAATAATGGGGTCAGAGGATGCTCTAGATGCTTTACAATGCAAATTGCAGTAATTTCAAGTGACTTGAAAAAGCTTTCATCTTTCTCCTTGAAATTTATCCTTGTCAATATATGAAGGAATGGTGGGAGTGTACTGCAAAAGTGACAACACTTGACAGCATCAAATTGCAAATTAGGTGGGTTCCCAGCCTACTTGGAAGTAGAATCTGGGCTCCAGTTGTATTTTCAGCTGCCTGGTCTAAAAATACAGTCTTATGAGATCATGAGAAAGGATGGAAATGGAAAAAGACTTGAGTGCAGTTAAGTCTGTGTGCACAAGTGCATAGTGATCAAAGCTTACTGCACTTCAAGATGGCTGAATGCGAGCCAGTTCCTCTACAGCCATCTTCATGCAGCGCTGTCTCCTGGCAGCCCTTGCTACATTGCATCTACTCTGCTGGTTTAGTTCAAATCAGAAGTGCACGTTTACAGTGAATCTGTCAATTGTCCCCACTTACACTACTTTGGTTCATATCACAGAGCTGGTCTGGATCACAAGAAATGAACTTCTGTCAGCTGAAACCAAATGAGATTTGTTCTAGCCACCTGCAGGCATACAGTCCACACCAGACTGAAGTCAAGCTGAACCAAATTGCCAGAATTCACGTAGAACGTACACCCTTAGCACCATTCCACTGAACAGATCCGCTTCCGCTCAACAGCACGAACTGCTAATACCCACTGTCTGTTCATTTCAGTACAGTTCAGTGCTGGGGAGACCACAGTTTTCAGGCTAGAATTAGCTTGTGGCAGGCTAGTTAATAGCTAATAGATCTACTTATCTGTAACCTTCAACCTGGCAGAGTCAGGTAAAATATTGAGGTAACAGCAATGAAAACCCACCCTCAGTGAGGCTACAATTAAGAGCCTTAGCCTTGCCCTGAAAGGATCCAAAGAGTGGGGATAACTCAGTCTGATCCCTTCTGAATCATCATTAAATATCTGGCACCTCTTCCTTATACTGCCAAATTATGTTCTAATCCAGGAAAACCAAGTTGATATTTTTGCTGTAGTTAATAATTCACTACTTGCTACAAAACATTGTGATATGCTGTTAATATCTTGCTAAATGAGAAATAGGCTACTACTGTCGCACACTGAAAGGCTGCAGTTTTCAGAGCCAATTTTTTTTATTTATTCATGTTTGATAAAAAAAGAGCAGCCTTAGCTGCCTTACTCCTTTGGCTGAGTAAGCCCACTAAAATAATTTCAGGCAGGATTTATCTCAGTTGTAATTATTGTTTGAGCTCCATATGAACTTGTAACACATATGAATGGTTCCTTAATCATACAGCGTATGTTTGAATCGTTGGTTCTCAGCTATGTCTGCGAATTGTTGCCGGTAATTGCTGTTGCCCACAATCAACTCCCAAGGCATGTTTTTAAAAGCTGATCCACATGAACAACAGGCCACCACAATTTCTAAAAATTTGTACTAAAAAATGTACTTCCCAGCATGTGACGTAAGTGACAAAGGTTGCTTGATGCTCTGTAAATATAAATCCTTAAAATAAACAGAAAAATTACTTGTTGGACAGCATTAAGGGACTTACCAAACCAAAAATGTTTTCTAACATAGAATTATCAGCCTTCTAGAAAGAAGTACTTGATACAGCTGCATTTATAGTGGTACAGAAATATTCCTCTTGATTTAAACTTTGTCAACACTGGGAGAAATTGTCAATGTAAACCTAATGTTTTCATTTGATAGTATAAACCTACCACGAATAGGTCTGAAATAAAGTATTAATTTAATAATATTAATAATTTTAATTAACAATATTAAATATGTTTGAAAATTACTCATCTCTTCACACAGTAAATGAAAAAATAATAATACAAAGTTGTTGAAAGTGCTGAATAAGAGGAAAGGAAGATCATTAATGTTGCTTAATTATAAGAAAATGAGGCAGCTTGGAGTAGATAAAAACATCATCACTACAACCAGGATACAGAAAAATGTTTACATGGAGGCTGCACATAATGTGCTACAGATTTTTTGGCCATGTCCTCCTAAGCCATTCTGTACTGTGCTAGCAAATTGGTTTCTGAACCAGCTCTTACCTTGCAGATTAATTAGTTCAAGTATTACAACATATTCTTGTCCTAGAGCAACAATTTGAACTGAACAAATTTGTACATCTGACCCTTAAAATGCCTACTGCTGTTAATTCATAGCAAGAAATGGAATTTACTGCTTCCAAACAAACAAGATTTACTTTTTCCACTCATTCCCTTCACCTCGACAGTACCATACGTTCCTGAATTTTTGAGCAAGACAGGAGCTAATGCACCAAGAACATTCTTTCAGTTACTTACAGTTACTAAAGTTTAACTGGTACCAGCACAAAATACCAGTTAGTGGACATACCTGGAACTAGAGAATTCTTTCCAATAGATGTTTCCAATACACTGTTCTCACTGCTGAAACTACCATTCACATTTTCTTGCTGTTTCAAATCCTCTACTACAGCATATCTTGGTTGGCTTGTAACTTCTGTTTCTTCATTTGTACTGTTCTTCATCACATTTTGTCTATTCTCTGTTTCTAGAAAATAAACAGAAATTCCACAGCACTATAAAACATTTAATTTCTTTTAGCATGGAGCATTGAAAACACAAAACCAGTCTGTATTCATCATGCACATAGCAGCCTAACATAGGATCTTGGTCTTGACTTACAGTTTGGAATTTTGATGGCTTTATAAATACTTATCAAGAAAGTTGCTGGTCATAAATCTCAAATATTTGCGGTCACTATAAAGATCTGGAAATTGAACTTGTGGACTAGACCGTGTTTCTTACCTCCTCAATTCCATTGGTCCTGTAAGCTCATAAATGGATGTACCTTACAGCAGGACTTCAAAACTTACTCATAAAACAGAAAGCCTGAGAGAGCTTTCACAAAATGTTTTCCCTCCTTCCACTTCTTTGTCTTACTTCAAATACAGAAATAATTTCTCTCTGACTTCTCTGTTCTTTTATTAGACTCATACAGAACTATGCTCCAAAGGCAAAAAAATGCTGTTCAATAAATTATAAACTCACCATGCCACTGATGCTACCTGGAGTAAGTGGGTTGCCTTAATGACACAGCGAGCTCAAATAGGAAACCCCAATTGTCCAGGAATCGTAGAAGTGATCACAAACTGGCCTGAAGGCAAAGACTTCACAATGCCACCTGAGGATGTGGTGACTCATGCTGAGAAAGCCCCACCCTATAACAAACTCTCAGATAATGAGAAACAGTATGCCTTGTTCACTGATGGATCTTGTCATATTGTAGGAAAACATCGAAAGTGGAAAGCTGCTGTACGGAGTCCTACACGACAAGTTGCAGAAGCTACTGAAGGAGAAGGTGAATTGAGTCAATTTGCAGAGGTAAAAGCCATTCAGCTGGCCCTAGGCGTTGCTGAACGAGAAAAGTGGCCAATACTCTACCTCTGTACTGACTCATGGATGGTGGCAAATGCTCTGTGGCGGTGGTTAAAGCAGTGGAAGCAGAGCAACTGGCAGCGTAAAGGTAAACCCATCTGGGCTGCTGAATTATGGCAAGATATTGCTGGCTGGCTAGGAAAACTAGTCGTGAAGGTACGCCATGTAGATGCCCATGTACCCATGAGTCGGGCCACTGAGGAACATCGAAACAATCAGCAAGTGGATCAGGCTGCTAAAATTTTCCAGACAGATTTGGACTGGGAACATAAAGGTGAATTATTTTTAGCTTCAGGTCATCAAGGAAGAGATGCAACATATAAATGGGCCCGTGACTGAGGGGTGGATTTAACCATGGATGCTACTGCACAGATTATCCACGATCGTGAAACATGTGCTGAAATCAATCAAGCTAAACGGTTAAAACCTTTGTGGTCTGGGGGATGATGGTTGAAATATATGTATGGGGAGGCTTGGCAAATTGACTATATCACACTCCCTCAAACTTGCCAGGGTAAGCATTATGTGCTTACAGTGGTGGAAGGAAGCACCAGATGGTTGGAAACCTATGCTGTACCCCATGCCACTGCTCAGAATACCATCCTGGGCCTCGAAAAGCAAGTCTTGTGGCGACATGGTACTCCAGAAAAAATTGTGTCAGATAATGGTACTCATTTCAAAAACAGTCTTATAAGTAATTGGGCAAACGAACATGGCATTGAGTAGGTATATCATATCCCCTATCATGCACCAGCTTCGTTGAAAATTGAGCAGTAAAATGGACTATTAAAAACAACCCTGAAAGCAACGGGTGGTGGAACCTTTAAAAATTGGGACAAGCATTTAGTGCAAACTACCTGGTTAGTTAACACCAGGGGATCCATCAATTGAGCTGGTCCTGCTCAATCAGACCTTTTACATAATGTAGAAGGTGGTAAAGTCCCTGTGGTCCATGAAAGGAATATGCTGGAGAAATCTGTTTGGTTTTTTACTGCCTCAGGCNGGGGATAAAGTCCCTGTGGTGCATGAAAGGAATATGCTAGGGAAAACTGTTTGGTTTTTTCCTGACTCAGGCAAAGGCAAACCCACTCGTGGGACAAACCCATTCCAGGACTCAAGGACCTGGATGTACTTGGTGGGCGATGCCGAAGAATGGAGAAGCTCAATGTGTACCTCAAGGGAACTTGACCCTGGGTGAGAAGACTTAATTCTGAGTTGTATGATATTAATTGTTATATGATACTAACAGTGTTCTACAAGTGTTTTTCAGGATAATATAGTAGTGATGAACCCTGAGCCAGCTTCATCAAGTGGCGTGCAGCAACTCTTTGAGATGGACATGCCACCCATGGGCACGAACCACATGAATTTCATTCACCTCTCCTACCCTGAAAATCCTGCTATGAGAGATGAAATCCTACAGTTATGAAGTAAATGGACTTAGTGAACTTTTGTGTATAAAGATAAATCATAACTGAGTAACCTGCATGTATCTATTTCTGTATGTATGTGTATGTATAGGTTTGATAGATAAAGTATTAGTGATGAGCATGACGCAAATGGTATGGAATAAGGGGTGGAATGTCCTGGTTTGAGGTAAAACAGAACCAACTTTCTGTTCAGTAATTTTACTTCTTAGCTAGGCCTCTTCTAGCTTTCTGAAATTAACAGCATATTGTGCTGAAAACGGCTCATTCTCAGAGTGTAACGACTAATGTTTACAATTAGTGCCAAGGAATGGTATGCAGAGAGGCTCTTGCTTATACTTATTGCTGTAACAACCAAAGTCAGCTAATTTCGTTATTTGCCCCGTTGGAGGGTCGGAAATGGAAAAGCGTAGAGGGGTCCCACCTGCAGGGAGGAGTAGACAGGACAGGTGACCAAAAATTGACCAACAGGGCTATTCCATCCCCTCTGCCCCATGCTCAGTATAAAAGCTGAGGGACCAAAGGGTCAGTCTCTTTTTCCTTCAGTGGCCGACATCCAAGGAGGACCCTGTCTGTTCATCTGCCTTTGGTCCCGATCCGTGTGTTCCTGACTCCAACTCTGGAATCCCGTTCCCACCCGTCGCTGAGTCCAGTCTGGGACTTCCCCAGTGCCTGCCGGTGATGTCATCCTGGGAGTTTAATATGGTTTTGTATATACTATATCTTTTTTATTATTTTCCTTTTTATTTTATTACTAATATTTCATTAAAGTAGTTTAGTTTCTTCTAAACTAGTGAATCTTTTTACTTCTCCTCCTCCTCTCTGTGTGCAAGAGGCTAGGGGAGAGCATCTGTTGCTGGCCATTGGCCAATTTGGCCAAAACCACGACAGACAGCAAAGTAATGAAGACAAGAATTTAAGTCTGACAAAGCTCCAACACAAAATGAAAATTAGGACCACAGTAGCTGCTGAGCTTCTCTCAGCATCTGACTTTCACTCAGAACTATCTTCTGAGGCTCTAACTTGGTTGGTCTTGTCCTGCAGACTGGAACACTCAACCACCTTTGAACGGCACATTCAAATCTGGCAGCTGTTTATCTATGTTGGGCAGAAAACAGGTTGATTCCTGTCCTCAACTGGAAGAGAAACATTCACGCCCCTCTTATCCCAATCTTAATGCATTGTCCCACATGCAGCAACTAAAAGTAGAGAGACGTAGTTCTGGTGAGCTCCTCAAGCAAGAAGGCTGAAGCTGCTAAATGGGAAATCTGTTAAAAAACCTTTAGTTTCAAAATCTTATAAAACATCTGTGGAGCCCAGTAAAACATGAGGGATGGAGTACTTGGGGGCTTCTTTTTTTCATATTTTAGAATCCAGGGGAGCACTGGGATAATTTTATAGTATCATAATCATTGTACAGGAATAAAGAGTAGTAGCCAAAAACCTACAGGTCTTTTAGTTTCATTTCTGTAAATAACCTATTTACTACCTTATTCTATTATTTGTAGTAAATTTTATACAATATCTTGAGACTTATGTCTTCTCCCCAAGGAGACATACTGCAGTGTACTTTAAAATGCCGCATATATTTGTTACCCATTTTATAAAGGAAAAACTAATCCTTGTGTTGAAGGAGAAATCCAGAAAAGGTTTGCTTTGTTTGTTCAAATTAATCTTCAGAATATTTTTTATGAATGATTATAAAAACATCACATTGAAAACCAATGGGTTATAAAAGGTAAGGATTGAGTTTAATTACAACTACGTACATACTACTGTACTTTTGATATTGCTTAATAAGGATTTTTAGTGTTTAAGAATCTATTGAATAAACTGTAAAATAACATGATTTTGAAATCCCTGGACAAATGAAAGCATTAGTCAGTGTCACAGCAAAATCAATACGGTGAGAACCCTGCATTGTTTCCTAAGTAACAGTACAAAAAAAGAGCTATTAAAATGCCACACATAAGTACTAGGGAAATAAGATGATTACCTCCTGTATTTCCGCTTAAATCATCTGCAAGGTCTCCATGTTGGGTTTCACGCAAAGCAACCAAAAAAGGAGAGAACCAGTCTTTCTTCTGCACTATTCTGCTCAATAGCTCCCTTGCACCATCTCTGTTCCCACGATTGTCAGTAACAGTGTGGATCTGGTGAAAATAAAAAAACCCAAACAATCTTGAGAGAGACTTTGGAAATGGTTCAGAGAAGTTAGTTAGTATAAGTACAAAAGCATTTCCTTGTCGTAATTAAAACATTCTTGAAAATGAAGACATAAAGTGGCCCTGCCACTGATCAGAGAGGCTTACTGCAGTTTTGTCCAACCTCATGTTTAACCCGTATCGTTTCAGGTAGGATATATGAAACTTATTTAATTGGAGAGACTGGTAGTACTGGACAATGCTTATAATAATAACCACTATATAATAATAATTATTATTGTGGAATAATAAACAGGTGTTCACACTGGTTTAGGTAATAGTCAACCTTAATTAAGGAGAAGTGATGTCATACACCTTACCAGAGTTCAAACTTAAGCTGTAGCATGACAGATAGTCCAGGCAAGTCATTCTTAGCCAAGAGGGGTAAACACTGGCAAATGTTTTCATCAAAGGTTAACGCTTGCTCTTTCCTGTCAAACTAGTATTTCTGCTCAGCTTCACTGTCTAGTATGATACTCCTTAGCAAACCTATGGCAAAATAGGGGAGGGAAGGTCTTGCTTTATTTTAACTCAGGTATTCTCTAGGACTTTATAGGCCATCACTACTTCCTGGTATGGTTCAGGGGGCAGATGACACTTAATGATATTCTGAGCCAAAGGTCTGTGGCAAAATGATAAGTAACAGTAGAGCTGGCCATATTCCCTCCATTTTGACACTGGCTTAGTCTAACTCTCTGGTCGTGGTATCTTTCCCTGGTTCTTAGCTGGCATACCGCCTGCTGGCCCGTAGTCTTCATTGGCTTATCTGGAGCACCATTTCTCTTTCCTACCCGCAAGTTTGGGTACTCCCCATTCATTTTTGCACTTACAAGGCCATTTCTAGTTGTGGCTTCCTTCCTATCTGTCCCACAGCTCTTGGGGGTGGCCAAGCGTCAGTGGCACTGGCTGGCACCCGGCCTGACAGGCGAGCCACTTACCCGATCCAGGTCGTCATCCTGGAAGATGCCCATCTGCAGGCACTTCTCAGCCACCTGCACGGTCTGCATTTTATCCACCAGTGTGCTGTGAAGCAGCTGCACCAAGTGCACGCAGAGGTCATGGTCGGCCTCCTCGTCCGGCGAGGGCAGCTGGCTGAGGCTGGGGTTCACGTAGCAGGCAGCCAGCCTGCAGCCGCCCTGCTCCAGCGCCTGCAGGAACTCGTGGAACCAGCCGCAGCCGCGGGGACCCCGCTCCACGGCCCGCAGCAGCTCCTCCGCCCCCTCCACCTCGCCGCGCTGCAGGGCGGCCGCCCGCCCCCTCTCCCTGTCCTCCGCGCTCAGCGAGGGAAGCCGGTCCAGCACCGGCTGCACCCGGATGAACTGCTTCAGCCGCGGCCTGAAGCAGGAGATCATGTAGAGGAACCGCTCGTCTCGGCACTCCTCTGCCATGGTCGGGCTGGCGGCGCCGGGCGCTCCGGGCCGCCTCTGCTGCCGCGGGAGGGCGGCGGGGGGCGGCCGAGGGGCTCCGGAGACGGGGGTCGGAGTCGGGCTCGCTGTCGGCGGGGAGCGCGTCCCCCGTCCGGCTGCGCCACTCCGCAGGCTGCCGCCGGGCCGCCCCCGCTGTATCTCAGCCCCAGCGCCGCTTTCGGTTTCGATTCCCGAATACTTAAAGGGAAACTTGTAACAGCAACCGTAAGTTTAAAAAAACCAAACGTGAACTGAAGTACACCTTGCACTTTGCAGCTCAGGAGTTTCTAGGGCCGGTCACAGGTGTGTCAGGGCTTTCTGCACTGTGGCTTTCTAGCCAGGCACCGACCCAGAAATGCGGCGCTTCGGGGTGGTAACCCCAGGGGGTCCCAGTGGTCTGCAGTCATTTGCAGGATAAACCTTTTTGCAGAATACAGACCCACAAAAGGCCATCGGGGAAGTAAAGCCGACTTGTATATTGTAATGGTTTACTTTAGGTGTGTCTTAAAGATTGGGTTTGTGCCTCTTTTTTTTTCCTAGTTTGAAGAATTGCATCTCGCATGCAGAGCAGGAGGCTGTGATGCCTGCGATAAACTTCCTAGAGGAGTTTGTTGGGTAGTGTCTGAGATAGTTGGGAGAGCCTCTCCCTGCGATGTGGTTTCACCCATATGGTAGATGTCATTGAGCTTCGGGAGCAGGTTTGGTTTCCATCGAGGGGTTTTAGGGCACCTCAGTGTGATTCTGAGGTACGGCAACAGACCCTTGACTCAATTTCATGTTTTGTAGCAAAATGATAGTGTAAATAGAGAGCAGCTGGATTACTGTGTTCAGTTTTGGTCCAGGACAGTTCAAGAGACAGAGTGAAAAATCAGAGAGAGTCCAGTGCAGGGCCAACACAATGCTTCCAAGATTGGAAAGCCTGGCACACGTTTAAAGGATCTGGGTTTATTCAGCCTAGAGGAAAGGCGGTTCAGGGGAGATCCAACCACAGTTTTCCAACTCCTAAAAGTAGGATCCCTCTTCACAGGGGCGCACAGGACAAGGGGCAATTGGAACATGTTTCTTGAGAGGAAATTCCGTCCAGATATAACAAAAAAAAATTCTCCACTGTAAAAACAATTAGACACTGAAATATATTGCCCAGAGAAGCAGTGGGAGTTTCCTTAATAGAAATATTCAAGACTTGGTTTGACAGGGCCCTTGATTTAATGCCTTGTTTTAAAAGGAAGCCAGGTATCTCCAGAGGTCCTTTCCCAGCCTAAAATTCCCCGTAATTCAAATTGCACCCTCAGCCGCTTGTCTTGCTGAGATGTGCTACAGCATTCTGCTCTCAGTGGAGCTTCCTTCAGTTGGAGGCTTCTTGTGTAGAAGAACTTAATTTGTTTTACTTTCGTTTCATTGTTTTCTCAGGTTTCACTCTTATTTCATCATTACTTTTTTATTCCTGCTTTATGGAAGTTTCCTCTGAAAGACTTCTGAAGAAAGTCTCGCCGTTTTTTTCCCCCCACTACTTCTTCTTCTGTCTTCAGCACCTTATTTGGATGACGTGTCAGTCTCACTTGTAAGGCCTCAGGAGCCCGCAGGAGTTACGTGGGTGCAGCGTGTGCAGCTAGATTGTTTGTATGTTTGTTTCCCAGGTTGTGTATGTAGCAGTAGTAAATCAGGACCTGTGTATTTGTACAAATATCCTTTGCAGGTTGTAAGAGTTTGCAGCCATTAAAAGGACACTTGTGACTGACTTAGAAAGGAAAAAGGTAAATGTCACTTGGATGTTATTCCAGCTACTGCTAGGTTGCATAGGATGATGGCTGAGCTCCTACTCTGTCCACTGATCATAGAATGGTCTGGGCTGGAAGGGACCTCCAACCCCCCTGCCATAGGCAGGGACACCTGCCCAAAGCCCCATCCAGCCTGGCCTTGAACACTTCCAGGGATGGCGCATCCACAACTTCTCTGGGCAACCTGTTCCAGTGTTTCACCACTCTCCCAGTAAAAAATTTCTTGCTAATATCTAATCTAAGTCTACCCCCTTTCAGTTTAAAACCATTTCCCCTTGTCTTATCATTACACTCTCTGTTAAAGAGTCCCTCCCCATCTTTCCTGTAAGCCCCCTTTAGGTACTGGAAGGCTGCTATAAAGTCTCCCCCGAGCCATCTCTTCTCCAGGCTGAACAACCCCAACCCTCTCAGCCTGTCTTTACAGGAGAGGTACTACGATTCTCTTCGTGGCCCTCCTCTGAACTCACTCCAACAGGTCCATGTCCTTCTTGTGCCGAGTGAGGACTTCAGAGCTGGACGCAGTACTCCGGGTGGGGTCTCACCAGAGTGGAGTAGAGGGGCAGAATCACCTCCCTTGACCTGCTGGCCATACTACTTACGATGCAGCCCGGAACATGGTTGGCTTTTTGGGCTGCAAGCACACGTTGGTGGCATGATGACACAAATATCCTGACTCCCTTGCACTCCTCATGAACTCGGCGACTTTGAGGCCTTTGTCCCTTTCAGATGTGACTGAAATTAGTCGCAGGGTTCACAGGCCGGGGCTCTGGCAGAGGCAGAGGAGGGGCACCAGGCCTCCCTCGCTGGCCGGCTCGGCAGAGAAGTAGCGCAGCGCCAGCTCCCGGCCCCGCCGCATACGAACACCTCCCTCCCCGCACGGCGAGACCCCCAGACGGCTCAGACGCCAAAGCTGAGGCACACGCAAAAGCAACGCGGCTCCACCAACGCCCCCGCATTTCCATCTCGGCGTTTCC
>VYZM01019470.1:396728-412241 GCA_013398915.1 Dromas ardeola | reverse complement strand
AATTATTTTAATATTAATAATAATTAACTCTGTTAATAATAATTAATTTGGCTAAGCATAGCCAATTGCTGATCTCACATTCAGATTTAAGGCAACAGTAAGCTCAATACAAATACAGCTATCTGAGGGCATCCCTGGTGAAACTGAGAGCAAAACTGGAACAAACGTGGCTACCTAGTACAGCACCAATAACTAGGAAGCAGCACAGACATTCTGACTCACAACAGGAAAATCAGATAACCTTGTGGTGCCACTTTCATCTAAATTGAACACTATTCATTCCAGCAGAGCAATGACATTCTGGGCTATGCACGCTGGTGTGTATAACCTGCAGTATCTTCCTTGAAATCAATGGGACAGTCCTAGATTTATGTCAGCGCAGTGTAGACAAGGGTCTGGCCCAGTATTTTGGCAAAAGCTCCAAATATTCCCTTTCAGGTCAGGCCTGGACACCAAAACCAAATCTCAGACAGAAGATTTTCATCAAGGCTTTTCAACACAAGCACGGAAACCAGATAAAGCAAGAAACCAAGATATGTGTAAATCATCAGAAGCCATGGTTCTGCTATCGCTACCCTGCTCACAGCTCAGTTGCCACCATGAAATCTGACACTGGGGCACAATCCCAATTTCTCTTTGATTAGATAAAAATGAATTTCTGGAATCCATTCAGACAGGGCAAAAAAGAGTGAGCTGCTTCCTGGGCCCACTGCGCACAGTCACCCTCATGCAAAGAGGCTTATCCACTTCTGTGACCAATCCAATGACCTAAATGGTTTTCGTCTTTAGACTGAGGAGGGAGAATGAGACTGTTATGATTCATGAGGTTACACACTTGAAAAGATCTTTATATACTTGGAAGATCCCATATGTAGGAAAGGAAGAAGTGGAAAGATTGAAATCTGGGACTCTACTTCCAATCAGACAATAACAATAGCAATTTCTGCACTTACTGTAGCAATATATGTCTGCAAGAAATTCTCAATTTTAATTACCTGCAATAAAAACCCTAAGTGTGGCAAAAATTTAGATGTAACGTGAGCACTTAGCACCTTCCCAACCAACAGGTTGCCATTCACTGTGGTTCCCGGATTTCCTTCTCTGGCCTCACTGTGGCTCCACTGCCCATATTGCCCTTTCCTACACAAGCACAGGTCCATTTCCTACACAAGCACAGGTCCGTTTTGCTGAAGACTTCACTTGAAAGCGACATAGGTATCTCTGTTCCAGCACATGCTCCGAAGAGAAGCTGCCTGGGTTTCATACTGACTTTTTTTGGCACTAGAAAAATTCCATTCCAGATCTGGATGCTCTTTAACATTGCACCTCTTCTTTTCACAGAGGATATCCATTTTGTCCTGACATCATAAATCCTCAGCACTTTATACAATTCTCTGCAGACAGCAAGGAAAAGATACAAAATTGCAAACTTGTTCGAATTCTCAAGTGTATGTAGTTGTTTCAGGGCTTCCAAATAATTTACTAGCATTACTATTTTATCTCCAGACATAAAAATAGCTTGGACACGTTTACAACGTTAATTTACTGCAGTTTAGCATCATTCTCAAAAAAGTCTGTCAATGCCATAATTGTCTGCAGTCTGAATAACTTTGCCACCTGGGTTACATTGGTGTAATTAAAGTAATATCCAATTGAACAGTTATTTAAGAAAAGCAGAGTACTGAGTTAATACTGATTATCAGAGAGTAAGTCTGTTTGGATATCTAGATATGCCAACAGTAATTCTCTCTGTTCTCTGCTTGATAATACGCTACTGTGGGATTGCACTAGACCATCTTAGCATATTTCTTCCATCACTTTTCATAATGTTGTTGACATCCCATTGATGAGTAGAGATTTTCAGGCAGTTTCGTCAGTCGTTAACTAATTTGCCAAAAGGTCTAATTTTGTGAGTCATCAGCCCTATTCATTGTAATTATTTCAACAGTATTTCATTAAAATCCCTGATAGTTAAACCAATGTTAACTTCAGTTTTCCATCATAGGTGAATGCAATAAATTTATTGCTTGCAAAGAAATATCATGTTTGCTTCTAGCCTGCAGACCAAGTCTTGCATGAAACGTGATAGTTGTAGCAGAAGGAACGAAAGAATCATGACCCAACACCAGGCTGACAGAGAGAATAAGAGACCTCTCATTTCCCAGCAGAGAACTCATTTGATCATCCATAAAGAGTGAAAATTCACAGTTGTGTCCTCTGCGTCTTGTGTATACAAGTCAGCCAACGTGTACATATGCTGTAAAATGCTGATTACAGATTTGTAATCATTCATTAAGTTTGATCTCCTTGAACATCACCTGTTCCAGATTAGCTCTGTTCAGCAAGTAATTACCAGGATGGAACTCTTTTTTTCAGTCCTTCCTACTACAAACATCAGACAACATATCCAGAAAGCATTTCAGTGACAGAGTCCAGCTGAAATGCTGCAAGCAATGGCCCCCATCTTGCTATTGTAAACTCCAAGTAATGTAAATCTGGCAGTTAGTAGGAATCTTGGCACTTCTTAAATATTCTGGGACAAACATAATCAGAACCAAGAGGGCACTGATGAATTTAACTCCTTCTTGCTCATTGAGTTTTTTATTTCAAAATACCTTTAACGCTAACAATAACATTCAAGAAAATGTTACCAAAGTGAAGAGGAAATATTTTTGTCAGTGATGGTGATAGAGACATAAACAGGAAAATGCTGAAGAGTTGTCCAACACTGTAACTCCATGCTATAGGCACAAATATTTATGTATGTGCCACATATGTATCCTGCTTCTATTGCATAGCTTCTTCAGGTGAGAAATGCCCACACAGCTGCCTTGTAAAATTAGGAAAAGACTCGAGTCAACATCAGCCCTCCTGAAGGCTTAACAAGGAGACCCAAGGGAACATTGTAGAGAGTGGTACTTAAAAAGTGTAATGATTGTCCACGGGGCAGACAAAAAAGCCCAGGAAAGCTAGAGAATAAGCCATTTAAGATGAAGTTTTCTTTTCCTCATTATATCATTCTCTGAGGGGCTTTTAAGAATATAAAGTGCCACCATGAGAGCTTCCCTGAGAAGAATGAAAGGAAATTCACAGGAACACTCTACAGCAGCTCTCTAAAGACCCCAAATTCAAACTGGAAATATGTCCCTGGGACACAACATGAGTTAGAACTCATGCGGACTGAAAGTTTGGTCCTAACAGCTCTTGCCAGTGTGAAGAGGGAACCTGCCACAGTGTAGGTAGGACTAGTGGTGAAGATATTACACAGGAACTATAAAGCAGAAACCAATCTACAGCTAAGGGAAGAAACACCATGGCTGGCTCCTCTGGAGGAGCTTTCCAGGAGAGTGGTGTGGTAGACCTTCCGTGATTTGCGCAGAGCAAAACAGTTTTGTCCAGCACCAAAGGACCATGTGACTGGCTGCAGGGAAAGCAAGGTGGCAAAAAAGTAATCGCAACGTACACAGGCTTCTTTCTCTATGGGCAATAAACCTTCAGTCACAGTTCTCAAATGGACAGAATATCATTTACCAGTTTTTGCCGTGCAGATTTACCAAGAACTGCAATGGGTTGCTTCTACAAACCTTGTAGATGTTCCATCAACAAGACAGAAATCAACTTCTCTTTATAATACTCAGATAATAGAAAAAAATTAAAAGATAATGCTTACTAGCATTAGAAAAATGCAATGCCCATCCAAAATTAACCACACACACACACTGTTTACATGCTGCTCCCAAAGCTAAAAGAGTTTTTTTATTATTGTTCACAAGAACAGTGGTTCAACGGAGCTATATGAAATATTTTTCAAAGTCCCAGTCATCACTTCTTTTCATGTTTCCTGACCACTATGATGTCTGAAGAAAATCAGGACAATGGAAGTCTTAAAAATCAGGTTAATTTAGGGTGATTGGAGGAGATTAAGTAAAAGATTAATATAAAACCCCCAAATGGCTTGTGTGTCTGATCTGCTTAGAGAGTAGCTGCTCTGTGATAACATCTGTCTAACTTTGCATTTTGCACCACACCAACTACCTTACTTCTGATTAAGAAGTAATAAATAATTATAATGTTACTTAATGCTATAAATTAGCATGCTAATAACTGTAATAGTAATACTAGTACTGAATCCATATATTAATAGTAAATTACTGCCTCTTTCTCCAATTCTTTTCCCAAACTAAATGAAAAGCATTCTGAATTCAGGAAAGAACTGCAAGAAATAGGATATAAGATACTTGAAAGTAAGGCATAGAGAGCCGCTCCACATACAAATCCTTCCCTGATGCTTGTTGTTTCTTTGGTTTTCTTTAGTTGACTGGAGATGAGCCAGCCAGGAAGAATAAAGTACTTAGAGAGAGAGAGAGAGAGAGAGAGAGAGAGAGAGAAATTGTCAGTGCACATTCAGGGGAGGGTTGTATGTGTGTGTCTGCGTGTCGGGGACTGGGTCTGTGTGTCTGTGTGTGTGTGTAATATCTGAGGCTCCATTCCAGTCAGCAGAACCTGAATTTCAGCCTAAACCTTGGGTATCAGATGATCATCCTAATGATTCCTGCTGCCACTTTGCTCTCCATGGTAAAGCATGCGAAGCATCTGCAGCCGAGCTGAAATTAGCCCTATCCTGATGTCCCTCTCTAAATGTTTCTCCGTTATCTCCCACTTGTCTTGATAGCTAATACAGTTCCTACAGCTGCTATATCATATTAGGTCAGAGCGATGAAAACGAATGCCATTTTCTTGATGGCTTATGCAGAATTGTTGTAATTTGAATCAAGTCTCCCTAGCCTCTTTCTTTCTTTCTCTCCTATTTTTTCTGCCCCTCATACAGAATATATTGGGGCCCTGGCGAGCTGCCATTCTAACTGCACATTAGAAATGGTAGAGTTTTCCTCTATCTGATTCTCTAAAATGAGTTCACCAAAAGGTGCAGACCCAGCACATTTGTGGTTTTTCCTATAAATTACTTTAACACTGTGTCCAATCATATATATAATTTCAGATTTTCAATTTCAACTCACTGCTGTGTCAGCACAGACTCCACTGATATGTCTAACGTATTTAGCTTAAAATGAAACGGATGGCATTTCATTACCAGGAAGATAATATTTTTGAATATGTTTGCTGCATGGCAGGATCTATCATTATTCTGCCATTTTATGTTCAGAGTGTGTAATAGCTTTTTAATGCTTTGATGTATTTTATTTATATATGTAATATTTTTCTAATATCATGGGGTGGTTTAACTCATTGGACACATTATGAAATCTTAATTGAATGCTTTTAAATATTAGTTAGGGGGGAAAGGCTTAACAAATTGCCATTTTTTTTTTTTTTGTATTTAATAGAGAGTAGCTGAAACACCAAAAAACCCATCTCATTCTCACTCCTTCCCATTGCTCCTCAGCTCCCTCTGACACTCAAAACACTTTGAAAAGAAAAAAAGGGGAAAGAAAATCCCACAGTCCCCTGAGACGCTCAAGCTGTCAGCATGAAGGTAAGTAACACAGGAAATCTTGAACGTGCCCAACTGTGAATGACAGAACCCCTCTTATTGGAGGAAGCTTCTGACAGGCCTGAAATCCTTAATACCTGGTTTCTCAGTCCTTTGACCGAAGTCATGGAATTTTAAAAATACTAAGAATTTCTTCCAAGTTGGTTTTGGTGTTGTTATTTTTTTTAACTTGTAAGGAAATTATGCTACTTATGTACATTAGTGTAATGCCACAGCTAAAAGCATTCCAAGTATTAAAAGGCATTTCTTGATATGAGCAGCAAATACTAAAATGTGCCGTGCTAACTACTACTTGCATAGGACTAGTCCTGTTGTTCTGTTCTGCATGCAGTTGAATGCTCTTTGCTTAAGTGAAAGTTGTATGACAGTGTGTGATGTTAACTATGACCTTCCACATCCAATTGTTTAAATTATCATGTTCTCTTTGCCTTTTCCTTTTAAAAGTGCTACAGCCACTCATTTTTCCAATAGTTTCTGTTTGTTCACAGAAAAGACCTGTGCCCCAGATGACCAGTTCTATAAGCATAATTTTCCCTAAGCTATTGCAACTGCACTCTTCAGAGAGGAGGAAATGCAGTGCTACCCTTCTTATAGCAGGGGCAAGGTATAAATAAGTTAAAGTTAACCTTCTCAAGCAGGGCGACTTATAATTATGTTCCTAAACTTCGTATGATTTCATGTTTTTCAGAGGTACTAAGCGTCTTTTAATCCTCTTGAAGCTTGCCATACGTTCCTGAAAATCAGGTTACTTTTTTAGATATCTAAATATGGAGCAAGGAACCTGTCTTTGCATTTTGTGCCCAAAAGTCACCAAGAGTAGTTAAGCATTTAAGCTGTGTTGAAACATGCAAGCATTTGAGATCCAAATATTTTGCAAGATCTGATTTTGGCCATGAGGTGGTTAGTAGCAGACCTCAAGAGACAGTATTTTATTATAACTTATTCTACTGCTTGCTAAGATAGGCAGAGTAGCAAGTTTATTTTTAGGGAAAGTAGCAATTTTTTATATGAACTAACTGATTTCAAATAACTAGCAGAATTACTTAAGATGGAAGGTGGAAGGAAGGAAAGGATTAAAAAATCCATAATTAGTAATTCCCAGGAAGAAGAGGCGGCCTAAAATTATAATAACACATAGTTTGTTCGTCTAGCAGGAATTTGTGCTAAAAAATGAGAATATCAAAGGAGCTCTATTCTTCCTTAGCAAAAGATATTGGAAAAGAAAACATATCCTTAATAATTTCTTTTTGTTAATTGTTGGCGTTTAAAATCTTCTTTTAAGTTTTTCCCTGTGTGACAGACCACAACAATAATTCATATCTAAAATATAACAGATAGATTTGTAACAGTTCCTTATCATATCTTCCCAAATACTTGGATTATCAAGGTAAAATGTGCAACCCTCTTTCTCCACCATTTACAGACTGCTTTCCCCTTCTTACTGTTTTATGCAGGCCACTTCTCCATCATCCAATATAACATTTTAAACTAGATTTTTTCAAGGGAATGTTCTATGTGCAGGTATCCAAGTATGTACTAGGAAATAGATCCAGGGAAGTCACTGAGAAGACACCCATTTCCCATATTATTCACCTGTATACATTTTCCAAGCGTTATTCTGGGAAAGCCCTGCCATTTGCAGTTATGTTCTGTCTGAAGATCACACAAGTGACAGACACCACCACCTGCAATGCCAACGTTAATACCAAAACATTACAGCAAAAGTCTCTTCGTTTTCTAGGTTAGCATATATAAATGCGCATCAAGTCAGAGCCTTCTCAACAATTAGCATCTGCAAAGAGACAACTGCATGATTCTAGATCCAGGCTCCTCTCTCCTTGGTAAATTTGGAAGGTAGTCCAAATTTTTTGAAGGCTGAAGTTTTGCCTTCAAAACCAGTTCTCGTGGAGTAGTTGAACCTTGATGCAGCTGTGGGGTTTTTTACTGCCTGGTGCACATTTTCATAAAGAGCCCAAACAGTCACATCTTTGAGTTGTATCTGTTTATCTATTGCAAGTAAATGGTAAAAATGCTTACTCACTGGTATTGTGAGTCACACAATCTCAAAGATTAGTTATCTTGGCACCTTTCAAGTCTATTAACCCCACAGCACATCCATCTCTGAACATGAGGCATTGCCTCATTGAAGTAACCCAGTCCTGAAACTGAATGTATTCAACTACATGTATCTTTGTTTAGAAGCTACCCTCAATTAGAAGCTGCTCTCCTTTAGTATCTGTACCATTACCCTGCAAGCCTCCAGGGAAACTAATTAAACTTAATAGAAGCTGCACTCCATTTAAAGCTGTAGAGAAAATTAATTAAATATTGTAGGAACCCCGGACTTGAAATGAAGATGTGTGGCAAATGCAAATCAGTCCACACATCCCAGCATCTTTCCCAAGTCATTTTGACTCTTCTGTAGTGTTGTCCCACGTACGTGTACCATATGCTAAAACTGGAAGAAATGCAATGTATCACAGAAAACTATTTTAAAAATTCTGCAAGTTCTGTTATTCTTTAAATTGGAATATCATATAAAAGCAAAATTTTAAGTTGACTCATCAAAAGGCAACGTGTTGATCCACCATCCTTAATTATTTTTTATATTATGTTAAGCATATAGTTTGTCTCACATTCTGAAAGGGATTTAGCATGAATTACAGCCCCCAAGGTCTTGGATGCTCTGGGTCTGTGTCCATCCATAAAATGGAGGGTGCTTTTCTGATCTGCATTTATGTATCTTAGGTCAGAGCCTTCATCAATGGCTGAGGAGATGTGGAACTATGTGTGCAGAAACATCTGTCCTCATATTGAATTAAGAGCATGTTTTCTAAGATGATTTTCTTACAAATAGCACAAAGTGATGATTATGCACATTGTTAAGAATTCTGATACAATTAGTGCCATATACTCCTCATTTAAATTTCAGGACAGGACTGAGCTGAGTTAGTGAGAAGAATACGCAGGGTAATAGATTGATGCAGTCCTCATTATCAATACAGGTTGGGGGACAATGTGATAGAGAGCAGCCCTGCAGAAAAGGACTTGGGGGTACTTGTGGATGAAAAGCTGGACATGAGCCAACAATGTGCGCTTGCAGCCCAGAAGGCCAATCACATCCTGGGCTGCATCAAAAGAACCGTGGCCAGCAGATCCAGAGAGGTGATTCTCCCCCTCTACTCTGCTCTCGTGATACCCCACCTGGAGTACTGTGTCCAGCTCTGGAGCCCTCAGCACAGGAAAGACATGGACCTGTTGGAGCGGGTCCGGAGGAGGGCCACGGAGGTTATCCGAGGGCTGGAGCACCTTTCCCATGAAGACAGGCTGAGAGACCTGGCATTGTTCAGCCTGGAGAAGAGAAGGCTCTGGGGAGACCTTATAGCGGCCTTCCAGTACCTGAAGGAGGCCTTTAAGAAAGCTGGGGAGGGGCTGTTTGCAAGGGCATGTAGCGATAGGACGAGGGGTAATGGCTTTAAACTAGGGCAGGGTAGGTTTAGATTAGACATTAGGAAGAAGTTCTTTACAATGAGGGTGGTGAGACACTGGAACAGGTTGCCCAGAGAGGTGGTGGATGCCCCATCCCTGGAGACATTCCAGGCCAGGCTTGATGAGGCTCTGAGCAACCTGATCTAGTTGAAGAAGTCCCTGCTTACTGCAGGGGGCTTGGACTAGATGACCTTTCAGGGTCCCTTCCAACCCAATACATTCTATGATTCTATGATTCTATGATTTGACAAAACATCATCTCCAGACACTGAGTTCCTGAACATATCCTGTGATTTCATTATAGCAATGCAACAGAACGGAATGGAACGGAATGGAACGGAATGGAACGGAATGGAACGGAATAGAATAGAATAGAATAGAATAGAATAGAATAGAATAGAATAGAATAGAATAGAATAGAATAGAATGGTTCACTTGGTAGGCACTTAAAACAATCATCGAGTCCAAAACATCAAGTCAAACAGCTACCTTAAAGAAAAAATTAAGCACTGCCTAAGGTGAGGTGAATACACTTGTGTATTATAGCAATCCTAGTCCTGCATCTGCAGAGAAACTGCAGATGTGGACAAGGTGTCACACCTCTCTGATACTTCTGGTGCTCACTAAGGTGACCATCCTGAGATTTGGTCAAACTAGACACTGAATACACAAGGAGCTAGGAAAGTATAACAGCTGCTATTCTCAAGCAAATTTCTTCAGGCCCTGTGCCAAGGAAAAACTTGCAAGTGGTGTGAACTTTACAAAAAAATAAAAATCCATGCAATGCAACTAACACATATAACTTTGATTTCCACGTACCTCACCCAGCAGGTTTCTGGATATTAAACCCTTGTTTCTAAGGGAAGTTGAGTAGCTGTAACTCCCCCTGAAACTTAACAGAAACTGCAGAAACTACATCCTTCTCTAGATTGTCCCATAAAGTCTAAACTCTCTGTGGTAGCATATGATCCACAGCTACCCTGAATAGACTAGGCAGACATAGAAATGAAGCAACACTCTATTCTTTGGTTATCAAAAGTTTTAAATGAGATAAATTACCTTTTCCTCCAAGCCTAGGACTATTTTTCTTTGATGTAGTATTGTTGCTTTCCTGACTTCTTAAGCCAGAAGATATGCAGGAATCTGAGATACAAACTTTCAGAATCTTCAACTGGTGATGTTACAGACCATAATATGATGGAAATAATGCAGCTTTTTGCTTTCCTTTAATTCTGAGCTGTGTACAGCTATGTGCTTGAGTGCAAACTGTCTTGCTCTCTCCCTTTAGCTTCACATACCAGGTGCCACCATAGCAAAAAAAAAAAAAAAAAAAAAAAAAAAACAACCTCACAAACCAGTTTTAATGTATTTTGAACTGATGGATCTATTCAAGACCTCTCTTAGTTACGGTGCATATGACAGTGACCCAGAAACTCTTCAGCAGACTTGAAAGGCATTTCTCCATCCAGTTTCTCAGTTTTATTTTCACTTTCGTATTAAATTACTTATTCCGGCTTTAAAAAAAAATGAATAAAAAAGACCAAAAAAAAGCATATAAATTTTATTGGTAAAGTTAAGAGTTACTATGTCCCTCTCTGGAAAATACCTATACACAAATACCTAGATTTTATAGATGTTCAATGTCTGGACATCATCACTTTGCATAAATCTTAACACAACATTTGACATTTCACAGTCCTTCATGACCTGCTAGCCAGACATCAGCCACACTGGCAAGAAATATCTTCCTGGACAAGAAAATGCAGATTTGCTAGGTATATGCTTCCAAGTGCACCTTCTACAAGGGTGAGACAGAAAAGAGGAGTAATTCCAAGAGACCCAGACAGGAATGAAGTAGGATAACTACAAATAGTGCATTAAACAAAAATAATTAAGTAGATCAAAACGATAATATTGGAACCAGGATTATCTCAAGATGAATCTTTCATATTTTTCTTGCTACTGAGCAGAACATGGTGCTGGAACCTTTTGCCCAGTTTCATCAAAGTAAGTAATATATTATCTCCATCTTTGTTCATGAGGCTGCTGCCAATCACTTGCTTTCACACAATATTGTAATCTAGGATGAATTGAACTAATTCAAGCCTCTCAAATTTCATACGGCAGGACGACACATGACTGAAAGAATTCACATTGACCATGTGCTAAACCATTTCCCTTTTAGACAACTTTTAAAAGAAAACACATTGTTCTTACCAAACGTACAGTCTTATTGCTGGCTTGTATGAAGAGGACAAAGCAGAGAAAATCATATGGCAGGAATTTCCCATACTTCTAAGAACACCTTAATTTTTTGGGTTGGATTTTTAAAAACAGAATTAAATCAGGCAAGAAACTATACATACAGTTTTATTCTTACAACTGAATGCCTCTTTATTACATTTTTGCCCTCCGATGGGATTCTGGTATCCAAGCCATCGACCAGGCCAGGGTGCTGCTAGTTTGTGGCAATGAAACAACTGAATAAACATAAGTCTACCAGAAGCCATTCTGAAACGGATTTTTAAGGGACAGCCACAGCTGTGAAACAAACTCCCATAAAAACTAAATGCCATCCTGAATCTCCACATTTTCCAGTCTAAGTGAAAAACACTTCTAGTCTTCCTTCTTGCACATAAACATGTAGCTGAATGCACTTTTTTAAAAAATAAAAACAAAAAACTACACTGCCCTAAGAGTTCTCCTCCTAGAGGGAGAGAGACCAAGAGAAATAACATGGATTAGTTATAACACATAATGTGCAACATATGTTTATCAACATTCAAAGCAATATGGATTATACAGTCAGTATAATCAAAGAGAAAGGAAGCAAAGAGAAAAGAATTACAACTATTAGCTTCTGAAAGAGGCTTTGAAATGTTTCCCTTAATAAACAGATATATTTTATGGACATCACATTAGTGGTTATCAACATAAATGAGGTTATACTTTTGAAACCCAACTCTTTTAATCTCTTAGCAGTTTAGCACTGCGTAATTCTGCTGACCTCATTCAATTTTTGTTTTATAATGAAGTTGCTGTTTGAAATTGGGCCCATAGTTTTACTTATTTTTAATTCGTGAAAATTTTGTTAGGTAATGCACAATGTTTTCATGCAGCCTAAGCACATCAGTTGCTCATGTGCTATTAGACCATTTCAGATATTCAAACAAATGTATTCAGACCCGAAACTTACTTCCCAGAGTGAAAAATATTGCCCGTGTTCAGCCAGGAACTCTAATTACTAGTCTCCAGGATTCTGTTGTTAAATCAAACTATATAATAAAGACTGTAATATTTCCACAATAAAACATGGGCTTTGGAGAATAAAAGTGTAAAGATGTCCATAGCATCTTTATTTGACATTTATCCATTAATATAAAGATGGAATATACTTCAACTACATTCCAAGACACAGAGGTTTGAATCCAATATATACAAAGATGTCTTCACCATTTTAAGACTATACAAAGGGACCTGAAAAAGCTGAGCATGCCATGTTTAAGGCCTCTATATTGTACTAATAGTGAGATCAACTTATTTGGCAAATGTCTGTGAGGCTCATAATACTTTTAACTTAAAGGAATTAACCAGGTCACAATATATTAAAACATGGATGAGTCCAAAGAAACCTTTAAAGCCACACCCTCAGCAGTTTTTTTATGATGAGACATAGAAGTAGTGCATGATTTTTTATCACTTCTATGAGAGTCCAAGTGCAAGTCCCTCATGTGGAATTACTGTATTTTTGCAAAGTTCATCATTCACGGATTTGCTATAAAATTCATACGTTTGTTAGCTGGATTTTATCCTGAATTATATGTCTGGAAGTCACTAAATTTGGAATGACCCCAACCAGAGGCAGTTCTTAGTACTGACTTATTCATACCAGCTATCACAGAAGGTGGAACAATCACTTCTCCTGCTTGACTGCACTGCTGGATCTGTTTAAGGGAATAGTGCCAGGTATACCCTGACTCCTGAGCACACTGTTGTGCACCTGTGTAGCGATATATCAACAAGAGGATTTTCTTTTCTTTGACAATAGATCTTGATGCTTTGAAGTGGACTATTTTCTTTTAGACTTGTATTGTGGGAAATACATAATATTCAAATTTATCATCTGCACTCTCCATATATTGCCCGCCTCACAAAAAAAACATTCTCTTTCTCTCTGGGGTTGGCTAAAATGTTGGACTTCCTTCTATGCTCTCAGATAACAACCAACCCACATATTCATGACTTCTCTGTTTGACAACTACCATTGAAACAGCAGCAGTCTTCAAAAGCTCTATCTGATTGAAAACACCACAACTTCTTACCACGTAGAATGGAGTGACTTTTGTCACTTGGACCCCTCAGACTCCAAGAATTAGAAAACTTCCTGTACATGTAGGCTCGGACTTGAAGTTCTGTTCCTAATTTTAAGACCTCTCCATTCCCTAAGCCCTGAGCCGTTTCCAGAGCTGTTTCTTCACAGTTAATCACAAATTTTCCAGAGCTATAGAGTATTCAGGACAGCAAAGGGGACTTATGAAGACAGAGATGCAGAGCCCTCTGTAAGAATGAATGTGGACAGTGCTGCTCTCTGTAGAAAATATGAAATCCCCAAATTTTCCCATAGTGGAGAATAGCCATAATGGGAACTTAATCAATAACAGCTGTGTCTCTTCTGCTCCAGTATCTTTACTCTTGAAAGCTGTCATATCTTATCTATAAGTTGGTGTTCTCTCCATCACAAGAAACAAAATTAAACATCTCCTCTAACATTGGCACTTAAATCTAACTTTCTGCATGCTGAACCTGGAGTTCTCACTTGTGAATCTTTGATACTTGAGATATATGCAGAGAATACAAAAAACATTGACTGAAGAAGACTTCAGTCAAAGCTCATGCCAAAAGGTCAGATGAAGCAAAAAGGAGAATTGCCCGTAGATAGTCTTTCAAAATGAATTAATGGTGGAAGACAACAGAAAACAAGCCCTGATACGGGTCATTGGAGCAGACGGGAGAAAAAGGCAGACAGAGCAATTTGACAGAACGGTCAGTCACCATGAACAAGAAGTGGAATAGATGTGGGCAGATTTTTTTGAGTTTTTGTGTTATGATTACTGCACAGTTCCAAAATTTTGTGAGGGAATAAGAGTTATGGGAAAACACATTCACAGAAATGATTCTCCAGTACTGCAAAAGCTGTGTTAGGTATTCATTCAAAATGCTGTCGAATCACACATACAAAAATTACTGCTTAATGGTTTTATTGAACACTCTGATCCCCCTGCTTCTGGGTCCCTTACTGTGGTTATGCAAAAGAAAGCAGGAGTCATATGGTTCGTAAGTGGAATGAATTGATTTCTCTTCTATAGATTTAGCTAGTGTTTATCATCAACTGCTTCTGCACCGAGGCAGTTATGAGTGACTTGACCTCTCTGGGAGGCTTTTTTGCATTTGAAGGACTTTTCCACTATCAACTTGCATACGTTTGCCAGCAGCTTTTCATAAAATTGTGATAGATGTATTGCATAAATTGAAAGCCATGTAAAGCCAAATAAATGAGAAGGTTTATTTAGAGCTAATAGTCTGCCATAACACGGTGTAATTGTACAGTTCCCTCTGGAGTAAATCTGTCCAAGAAAAAATGAGGAAAAAAAAAATCAAAACCAGAACTTCTTTCAAAAAATTTGTGCTTCTGGACACCATGAATTTCTTGAAGCAGGGTCGTACCACGATCTGTCACAAAAAACAAACTGCTGGATAGGGTTTAGCAAAATCTGCCCACTTGATACCGCAGAACCTTTTAGTCATGTACATTGCTGTAGAAATGCTATTACACTGATTAGTCATTATAGTAAATGATCTGAAATAACCGTCATGTTACATGTTGCCATGTAACAATAATGCCACCTATTTGTCTCTGGTGTTCAGCCACTAAGGAAACCCCTTCTGAATCATGTATGATAATGGCTCTTAGCTCACCTCTGCTGACTTTGTTGTTTTCTTCCAGGGTGCGCATAGGTTTGTTAATATGTTAATCACAGACCTATAAGGAGTTTGAAAAACTTAGTCACGTCCTACACAGCCTATTATGAACTGAAACAAGTCATAGTATGTGGCTGAAACTTAGTTTCTACATCATTCTCTGACCACACCAGGTGCTTGTTACTGTATCATTTAGCAAGCCTTTTTCAGGAAAAGGTCCTAAGTGACCTCTAGCAGGCTGTCTTCTTCTTTTGCTCTATGAGCAATAAAGCAACTGTAACAATAAAGTTATTTTCTAAGTAGTGAGAACCTGCATAAAATGCACCACGTATGAGAGAGAGAGGACAAAACAGTGACAACAATCAATTCACAACCTTGACACTTTCTGCCTTTGCTCCATTTGAACGCTTTGCAGCAGGAAGGACATCACTGGGGCTATCCTCGTACAAGATACTATTTCTTTAACTCACAGAAAGTTTTCATAATTTTTCATACTACTGTGGAGGAGAACACAATTGTGGAAAATTTAAAAA